>WNGS01025083.1:0-10783 GCA_020271785.1 Procambarus virginalis | reverse complement strand
TGTTATCAAAATGTCATTATTAGTATGTTTCATCTGTTTCATAACTTGTTCCATGTACCAACTCTAACCATATACTCATATAAACCAAGTAAACTCAGAGGCTCTCTCGCCTCAACTCACAAAGCTCTAGGGAACAAAATTAAAGACAATTTAAACAAGTCAGTTAATCAAATATATATTTAAACAAAGATAAGTATCATAATTCAAAACCTCGAACTGAAGGTTCACTGTGTCAGGATTACTATACAACGTGAGTCATTATACAAAACTTTGAGACCACTACAGCGGTCTGCCCCAAGATTATCACACCACTCTTTTAGTTTGGAAACACGACTAAGTCACCTTAATGCTCACTCACCCAGTGTCTAAGTTGAATATTTATTATTTATTTATTTATTTATTTATTTATTATTTATTTATTTATTTATTTATATACAAGAAGGTACATTGGGATTGTGAGGATACATAGCACAGTAATAACATTCTTGTAAAGCCACTAGTACGCGCAGTGTTTCGGGCAGGTCCTTAATCTAAGAAACTTATAAGTAGGTAAATACAGTACTTGCAAAATTTATAAAAATGATAACAGTTACATAGCTGTTTGAATCTCAATTGAATGAGATTCGAGCTGAGGTCGAGGGAAGACGCATCGCGTGCGCGCTCCGTCAAAATCGTGACATTAACCAGGATTTATTAGGACTACAGCCATGGATTACTGATTACAGACATAACAAAGTGCATAGTGACCCGCTGGAAAATTGAAAAACAGTCATTGACAATAGAACTTCGTGGTAAATAGAGAATAAACGGGAGACCACGTGTGAGCCAGTGCACGAGGCTTTGTGTACATGCGTGTATGAGAAAAAAAAATTGTGAACGGTGTTCGTGGAACAGTGAAGTGGAACGGGTATCACAACAATATATAAGTTGGAAGTGAAGGAAAATCGTGCATAGAATATTATAAATATAGAATACTAGAAATATAGAATAGTGGCAAGAGGCGGAAATCAGTGGTTACAAATCGAGTAACTGGAAACTGGTGACATCTACCTGGGGCAACAAGAGGTCACCTGCACCGACTGGGGAGCAGCCTCGCTACCTACGCTAAGTACCTACTATATACTTTGAACAAAACAACATACATAATATTACAAATATACGGTATACATATAATATTATAAATATTAAACATATAAATATATATACATATAATTTTATAAAGAGTTAAAAGGACTGACATCAACAAGTGATCCATACAGTGAACCACAAATACAATACAATACATCAGACAATGGAGAGGTGTGGCGAGTGTTCGGGAGCACTAGGAAAACGTCATGTAGGCGTTAAGTGTTGCATTTGTAACATAAGATTCCACCTGGGATGTACAGAAGTATCTCCAGGATGCACAAAAAGGCAAGGAGTTTTCTGGGTTTGCAAGAATGACAGATTAATGTTAGAGAACATAACTACACTGATGAAAAACATTCCCGAGTCACAGAGATTATCATTCACAGACAAGCTACCAGTGATATATGCGGACTGGGAAAAGACAACATTGGTTAACGACCAAAACCCAGGAACAGATAGTTTAGAGAACCGCAGCAGTAATGTGGAGGAAGAGGGTATTGTAGTACAGGATAGCAGCAATATTGCAGAGCCAGGTAATATAAACGATGAGAGCAACAGTGAGACAGAGTGCATAAATGAAGGAATTGGGACGAAAAGCGGAGATGGCTCCAATAAAGAGGTAGACAAGACAGACACAGATATAAATACCTTGAAAAACGCAAAACCGGAACACATTTGCAAATTCTACGCTAAAGGAATATGCAAATATGGAAAATTAGGAACAAAATGCCATTTTCTGCATCCTCGAAAATGCAGGAACATGTTGGGGAGGGGTACATGCCGGTTTGGAACAGGGTGTAGATACTTCCACCCCAAATTATGTCAATCCTCAATTAGGGACAAAAAATGCTACAATCTTCAGTGTCCGGAATTCCACGTGAGAGGTACACAGCGTTATAGACGGGAAGATCAATATGACACTACTGACAATTTTTTAGAGGAAGGCAGAAACAGAGTAGAAAATATAAGAGAGAGGAACAGCCAGATGGAACCACTACAGGATTACAGAGGGGAAGGGAGATACCCACAAGACTGGAATACACATTACCAACGAACACACAGGTACTACACCACACAACACCCGCCCCACTACCGAAACTGGACGAATCACTTCGGAAACAATACACCCTGGACGCAAACACAGTGGCCTCCTTACCGGAGCCTCAGATATTAACACCAAGTAAGGCAACCGGCACTTCCACTACCACGATAACATCATTTATATTTGCCAACATTCAAGGTATAAAAACACGCAAATCCAACAAAGTTCACTTTATAGATGGTCTCCTTCATGAGGCAAATGCAGTGTTTGCAGCCCTAACAGAAACCCACACAAAGGACTATCATGATGGTGAAATATGGATCTCAGAGTACAATCTTTTCAGATGTGATAGGAAACACCGGCTTCAGGGTGGGGTCAGCCTATACATCAAAGACACACTCATCTGTACTGAGCTGCTAAACACCTCAAATGATATGGTGGAAGTGCTTATAGTCAAAATAGAGATCCTAAATGTAGTTATTGTCCTTGTATATAAGTCACCGGAGGCAAACCCTCAGCAGTTTAAAGACCAACTAATGAAAATAGAACACTGCTTGGAAAACCTCATAAATCCAGCTCCGAACATCATTCTGCTTGGGGACTTCAACCTACGGCACCTGAAATGGAAGCACCTGGCTAATACAGTAATATCAGAAAGAATACCAGGAAGTAGCCTTAATGAACAGGCACATGCAAATGACCTGCTACGGATGTGCGACAGGTTTGCCTTAAACCAGCAAATAGTAGAACCAACTAGGAAGGAGAACACGCTGGACCTCATTTTCACTAATAATGATGAATTGATCAGGAACATAATGATTACAAATACCTGTTACTCAGATCACAACTTAATTGAAGTTATGACAACCATGGGGAATAGACCTTCAAAACCAGTCCAGATTCCCGGTGGAGGAGATTTCAGGAAATTCAACTTCAACAATAAACAGATAAACTGGGAGCAAATAAACCAGGACTTCACAGAAATAAACTGGGAAGAACAGCTAGAAAATGCGAACCTGAACCAGTGCCTGGAAAAAATAAGCTCAGTAGCACTAGAAATATGTACAAACCGCATCCCCCTAAGAAAAAAAAGGAAGAGATGCAGATTGGAACGAGAACGTCGTTCCCTATATAGGCGAAGAAAACGAATCGCGGAACAACTTGAGAGTCGCACCCTGTCTCAAGAACGGCGAAGAAGGCTAGGTAGCGAAATAGGAAAAATTGAACTCAAGCTACAAGAATCATACAAAACGCAGGAGAGGGTAAGAGAGCAAAAGGCCATCAGTGAAATAGAGAGAAACCCGAAATATTTTTTCTCCTATGCAAAATCAAGATCGAAAACCACATCTAGTATTGGGCCCCTGCGAAAGGAAGATGGAACTTTCACCGATGACAACAAAGAAATGAGCGAGCTACTGAGGAAGCAGTACGACTCGGTTTTCAGCGAGCCATTAAACGCACTAAAGATCGGTAACCCAAATGAATTTTTCATGGATATGATACCAACATCAAATCATATATCAGATGTCACCCTATCCCCCCTGGACTTTGAAGAAGCAATAAACAGTATGCCTATGCACTCTGCACCAGGCCCGGATTCTTGGAACTCCATATTCATCAAGAACTGCAAAAAACCACTATCGCAGGCCCTCCACATTCTGTGGAGACAAAGTCTAGATACTGGCATTATTCCTGATATACTAAAAACAGCAGAGATAGCACCACTTCATAAAGGAGGAAATAAGGCAGAGGCAAAGAATTACAGACCGATAGCGTTAACATCGCACATCATTAAAATTTTTGAGAGAGTGCTAAGAAGTAAGCTCACAAAATACATGGAAGCACAGCATCTCCATAACCCCCAACAACATGGTTTCAGAACAGGGCGCTCTTGCCTGTCGCAGTTGCTGGACCACTATGATATGGCATTAGATGCTATGGAAGACAAACAAAACGCTGATGTAATTTACACAGATTTCGCAAAAGCTTTTGATAAATGTGACCATGGTGTTATTGCACATAAAATGCGCTCAAAAGGAATTACCGGAAAAATAGGCAGATGGATCTACAATTTCCTGACCAACAGAACCCAATGTGTAATAGTCAACAAAAT
Organism: Procambarus virginalis; assembly: GCA_020271785.1. Taxonomy (NCBI): domain Eukaryota; kingdom Metazoa; phylum Arthropoda; class Malacostraca; order Decapoda; family Cambaridae; genus Procambarus; species Procambarus virginalis. The sequence continues at coordinate 6,500 of WNGS01025083.1, read as the reverse complement.
AAAATCCAGCCCATCGACCGTTAAGAGCTCAGTCCCCCAGGGTACTGTGCTTGCTCCAGTACTTTTTCTCATCCTCATATCGGACATAGACAAGAACACAACCTATAGCACTGTATCATCCTTTGCAGATGACACCAGGATCTTCATGAGAGTAGGCAACATAGAGGACACGGCAAACCTCCAGTCAGATGTAGATCAGGTCTTTCTATGGGCTACAGAAAATAATATGGTGTTTAACGAAGATAAGTTCCAGCTCATGTGCTATGGAAAAAATGAAAATATAAAAACGGAAACCACGTACAAAACTCAGGCAAATCATAACATAGCACGAAAAGGCAATGTAAAGGATTTGGGTGTACTCATGTCGGAAGACCTTACCTTTAAAGAACACAATAAAGTGGCCGTCACAACTGCACGAAAAATGACGGGTTGGATAACAAGAACTTTTCACACTAGAGATGCTATACCGATGATGATACTTTTCAAAACGCTGGTGCTCTCTAGAGTGGAGTACTGCTGCACAATGACAGCCCCTTTCAAAGCTGGAGAAATTGCTGACCTGGAGAGCGTGCAGAGATCCTTTACTGCTAGAATCCACTCGGTAAAACATCTAAACTATTGGGACCGACTAAAGAGCCTAAATCTGTACTCCCTTGAGCGCAGGCGGGAGAGATACATAATAATTTACACATGGAAAATATTAGAGGGGCTGGTCCCAAACCTGCACACAGAAATAACATCACATGCGACCGGAAGACATGGCAGGATGTGCAGAATACCCCCGTTGAAAAGCAGAGGTGCAACTGGTACTCTGAGAGAGAACTCCATCAACATCAGGGGCCCGAGACTGTTCAACACGCTCCCGCTACACATAAGGGGCATAACTGGCAAACCCCTCACAGTGTTCAAGAGAGAACTGGATAAGCACCTCCAAAGGATACCTGATCAACCAGGCTGTGACTCGTACGTCAGGTTGCGAGCAGCCGCGTCCAACAGCCTGGTTGATCAGTCCAGCAACCAGGAGGCCTGGTCGATGACCGGGCCGCGGGGACGCTAAGCCCCAGAAGCACCTCAAGATATACTTAAGGTATAGGTAAGGTAGCATGAATAGAGAGGTGGGATGAGGGTCGGCCGACAGCCTGTCTCGATTGCTGTCTGCTTTCCTCTGCTCTGCTCTGCTGTGCTGTCTGTCCTCCCCTATGTACAGTTCCCTGGGTATTTATTGGGAACCTAGTAGCAAACTCTGCCCACAAGCAGATAGCTCCAGGCCCTCTACCAAGCCACACCTTAAACGGGGCTTGTTTGAAGAACACACCCGGCTATTATCGGCTTAGCAGAAGCAAGGTGAAATCGCACGACCTGACCACAGGTCGACTTGTGGTCATTACCACTTCTAGGTCTGACTTTCTTAATGGCTACAGGCCGACAGACTGTCGCCTCTCAAAATTTGCCTAACTGACTCATGTACTCTATATATTTTACCTACAAAACACCTTTATGGTGTTACATCTCCCCTTCTCCCCTAAATAAAGTTTTTGCAACACTGCTAAAGCAAGCTAGATGTGTGCAATAACTTTATGGACATAAAAAAATACATCCTAGCTAAACAATTATACACCATCCTACTCTAAAACAAAATATGTAGACCGACATCCGTTGTCTCTGGCTGGGCGACATCACTGCTTGGTCTTGCAAATTTTTCTGTGACACATTTCATCAACACAACTGCACTCGTCGTTAACGTATAACAATGCCGCAGCCAACCAGAAGGCTGTTGTCGTGACGCTGAACCCCGGTTCATTCCGAACACAGCGATTACACAACACATAACACCTTGCCTCAGCAACCATTTCTACCACCGTGTACTTCTACACACTAGACGCCTTGAGGCGTACCACTAGGTTTGTACAGGAACACAATGAGGGAACATATGGAAGGTATTTAAAGGCCGTCGGGTTTGTCATTTAATTACAAAGAATAGTGTTATAAATGGTGGCTGGTACTATTGGGAATCTAAAATTAATTTAGGAAGGGTCAGAAGTTAGTATTGAGATGTACCCAAGTTATGGAAGATCTAAAAGGCCCGGCCCCCAATAAAATATAAAAATAAACTTATAGTGTGTTATTACTGCAATCGTCAGCCTAGAGCAGGGGTCTCCAAACTATGGCCCGCGGGCCACATCCGGCCCGCCACATAATTTCATCCGGCCCGCCAAACAAATCCCTGTGTGGTGGCCTTGAAAAAATAATTATCGTACGGATGGCATCGCAGAATTATTCAAAGCTGGGGCTGCTGACTGGTGGCGCTCAGCCCGAGTCAGTTTTCCTCTCTCTCGATAGTGTGACGCACAGATACTAGTACTGGTAGGTATGCGTTGTGCATTACAACCAATCAGTTGTGTATAACTGTATATTGTGGGGATGGAGGGCGAGTGGGGCTTCGCTGCTTCTGTTTCAGGGAGCACAAACACTGTACAATATTCTTTTCTCTGTACTTTGACAATACCTTTATCTTAGTTATACAAAATAGCAATAATACTATTGTAGCCTGCAAATTTGTCTGATGATCACTTGAAATCAATTCTTACAATTGGCTCATCTAATCTGGAACCTGATTTTAATGAAATTTTGAAGTCAAAACGACAGTATCATTCGTCACACTAATTTGGTTGCATAAAACTAAACGCAGGAATCTATTTAGTTTACCCTAATTTTTTCCAAAAAGATATGTTTTAATTTTTCCATGTTTATACTTTAATATTTGAGGAAATTAAATTACTGGCACTGATTTGTTTTTTGTTTTTTTTTTCATTTTTTATTCCTTCGGCCCGCATAAATATGGGAAATATATAATGTGGCCCTTACATTGAAAAGTTTGGAGACCCCTGGCCTAGAGGTTGATCATAGATCTCCTACACAGGAAAAATGGATACTCCTTTAACTAACTTACTTATTTATTAACCCCTTAACAACCCCCCATATACATTCACATCAATAACAATTGTACTTTACCACACTATCTTACGTTAAAAGCCTAGGTCCACAAAAGCAGGATACAAGGTTTACACTGAGAACAAGCTAGGGTAAAGTACTACTGGTTAAGAAACTGAAGCTTGATGCAGCTTAGGGTAGTGAGACCACGTGGTATGTGGTCTCACAACACAACACAACACAACACTACACTTAGGGGTACCCAAAACACTGGCAAATACTACCCCCAGATCTCACCAATCTTTCACTTCCAGAGTAGGCACACTTACAAACACAGTATATAACTTAACTTAAGGTATGGGAAATAAGTAAGAGGAAAGGTAGAAGGGGAGAGAGGTGCAGCCACAGAATCCAGATGTTTACACCTCGAACGCCAGCAGAGAAGAACGCTTCCAGCGACCAGATCAGGGCTCCCACATTGTGTGGTGCCGGGAGGAGCCTAATTGATCGTGCAGCTATACACATTAAAATCTTCCCTTATGCATCATATTGTTACTTTACTCGTTCTAAGGATACTTAATCTTATAACAATGTTATACTTAATCCACAACAAGCTCAAGAGTCTGAATGCTTGTGAGCAACAAGATTCTTCTTACGTCTGGCAAGGAAGATACGACAAATGCGCCTCGCCATGCGTCAAAATAATATAAGGTAGTTTATTTAGCTCAATTTGACCTCTGGTTTCCAACTGAGGAACCCAGGGTCGTAATTATTACACTCCTCCCCCCTTCAGAGAAAAAAAATGTGACTACTAGAATAGTGGTCATATTTTTTTGTAAGCGTATACAGAGAATAAAAAAGAAAATCCATGACATAAAAGAAAATCAATTAAAACAACAATTTCTCTGCAAGAAAAGTACAAAGGAATTGTCTGAAAGAAAAAACACATACACAAAAAAACAGGGAAGTAAATAAATTGAACACGGAATATTTAATGTCACAGGAGAACCTACAAAAAAAATAACTAAAGCACGACAGTTGGTATATGGCTTCCTGTGGCTCAGATGAATGTTACTCAGGCAACCGGGACAGAGCGTCGGCTATCACGTTGAGCCGGCCCGGTAGGTGGATAATGGACAGACTGAGGTCCTGTAGGTACAATGCCCACCTGAGGATGCGTTTATTTTTCCCTTCATCTGATTCATGAAAACTAGTGGGTTATTGTCCGTGTACACTTCCACTATATTACCTGTGAGGTAGACTTCGAACTTTTTACATGTTAACAATAGCGCCAACGCCTCTTTTTCTACCACTGAATAATTGCATTGCACCTTGTCAAATTTCACAGAGTAATAATATACTGGGTGTTCCACTTTATCATCCCCAGTTTGCAACAACGCTGCACTAGCACCCGAGTCAGACGCTTCAACCTGAATTTTAAATGGTCGGTCGAACCTTGGACTAGCAAGCACTGGGGCGGAAGCTACCTTGAGGATACCTTGAGGTGCTTCCGGGGCTTAGCGTCCCCGCGGCCCGGTCATCGACCAGGCCTCCAGGCTGTTGGACATGGCTGCTCGCAGCCTGAAGTATGAGTCACAGCCTGGTTGATCAGGTATCCTTTGGAGGTGCTTATCCAGTTCTCTCTTGAACACTGTGAGGGTTTTGCCAGTTATGCCCCTTATATGTAGCGGGAGCGTGTTGAACAGTCTCGGGCCCCTGATGTTGATAGAGTTCTCTCTCAGAGTACCAGTTGCACCTCTGCTTTTCAACGGGGGTATTCTGCACATCCTGCCATGTCTTCTGGTCTCATGTGATGTTATTTCTGTGTGCAGGTTTGAGACCAGCCCCTCTAATATTTTCCATGTGTAAATTATTATGTATCTCTCCCGCCTGCGCTCAAGGGAATACAGATTTAGGCTCTTTAGTCGGTCCCAATAGTTTAGATGTTTTACTGAGTGGATTCTAGCAGTAAAGGACCTCTGCACGCTCTCCAGGTCAGCAATTTCTCCAGCTTTGAAAGGGGCTGTCATTGTGCAGCAGTACTCCACTCTAGAGAGCACAAGCATTTTGAAAAGTGTCATCATCGGTATAGCATCTCCAGTGTGAAAAGTTCTTGTTATCCAACCTGTCATTTTTCTTGCAGTTGTGACGGCTACTTTATTGTGTTCTCTAAAGGTAAGGTCTTCCGACATGAGTACACCCAGATCCTTTACATTGCCTTTTCGTTCTATGTTATGATTTGTCTGAGTTTTGTACGTGGTTTCCGTTTTTATATTTTCATTTTTTTCCATAGCGCATGAGCTGGAACTTATCTTCGTTAAACACCATATTATTTTCTGTAGCCCAAAAGAAAGACCTGATCTACATCTGACTGGAGGTTTGCCGTGTCCTCTATGTTGCCTACTCTCATGAAGATCCTAGTGTCATCTGCAAAGGATGATACAGTGCTATAGGTTGTGTTCTTGTCTATGTCCGATATGAGGATGAGAAAAAGTACTGGAGCAAGCACAGTACCCTGGGGGACTGAGCTCTTAACGGTTGATGGGCTGGATTTTATTTTGTTGACTATTACACATTGGGTTCTGTTGGTCAGGAAATTGTAGATCCATCTGCCTATTTTTCCGGTAATTCCTTTTGAGTGCATTTTATGTGCAATAACACCATGGTCACATTTATCAAAAGCTTTTGCGAAATCTGTGTAAATTACATCAGCGTTTTGTTTGTCTTCCATAGCATCTAATGCCATATCATAGTGGTCCAGCAACTGTGACAGGCAAGAGCGCCCTGTTCTGAAACCATGTTGTCCGGGGTTATGGAGATGCTGTGATTCCATGTATTTTGTGAGCTTACTTCTTAGCACTCTCTCAAAAATTTTTATGATGTGCAATGTTAACGCTATCGGTCTGTAATTTTTTGCCTCTGCCTTATTTCCTCCTTTATGAAGTGGTGCTATCTCTGCTGTTTTTAGTATATCAGGAATAACGCCAGTATCTAGGCTTTGTCTCCACAGAATGTGAAGGGCCTGCAATAGTGGTTTTTTACAGTTCTTGATGAATATGGAGTTCCAAGAATCCGGGCCTGGTGTAGAGTGCATAGGCATACTGTTTATGGCTTCTTCAAAATCCAGTGTGGATAGGGTGACGTCTGATATATGATTTGATGTTGGTATCATATCCATGAAAAATTCATTAAGGTTATCGATCTTTAGTGCCTTTAATGGCTCGCTGAAGACAGAGATGTACTGCTTCCTCAGTAGCTCGCTCATTTCTTTGTTGTCATCGGTGAAAGTTCCATCTCCCTTTCGCAAGGGCCCGATACTAGATGTGGTTTTTGATCTTGACTTTGCATAGGAGAAAAAATATTTCAGATTTCTCTATTTCACTGATGGCCTTTTGCTCTCTTTGCCTCTCCTGGGTTTTGTATGATTCTTGTAGCTTGAGTTCAATTGTTCCTATTTCTCTACTAACCTTCTTCGCCGTTCTTGAGACAGGGTGCGACTCTCAAGTTGTTCGCGATTCGTTTTCTTCGCCTATATAGGGAACGACGTTCTCGTTCCAATCTGCATCTCT
>WNGS01025074.1:0-13685 GCA_020271785.1 Procambarus virginalis | reverse complement strand
TTATCTTTTCTACTAGCTATCCATCTATCTATACATGTATTATCCATCTATCCATTAATTTTAGTAAGTGGACTGTATATTTAAAAATCTATCCATCCTTCTATCTATCTATTCATCTACGTATCCATCTATCAATACATCTATTGACCATGTAGGATTATATGTGTGATATATGTGGGATATATATATTGTGACGATAATCTCTTATCAGAGATTTAGCCTGCTATTTTCGTACTTCATCACGTTCTCAACAATATGCAAGATACGTTTTGTAGTGGCTTAACGTATATATCAAGACAGCCACACGCACCTGCAACTCCCTCCTCCCCCCTCTCCAGCACCTGCTGCACACCTGGTCGACTTGCCAACTACTACTACTCTCAGCAAACTAGCGACTTGCGGCCGTCCAGCGTTCTCATTGGCCGCCAACCAACACACCACTCCCGCTCCTCGCCAATCACAATCATCGCCAGTTATTGTTGGAGTCCCTTGCATTTCTGCCAGCCAGAATATATCTCGTGCTCCTGCTGTGAACACCTGATTTGACCCACCTCGTGTGATCAAATAAGAGGTTTATAGCTAGCGCATATATTCCCAGCACCATTTTACTTTGTTAACGTAACCAGTTCCCCCCTTTTCAATTTGTTATATCTTTTATGTATTTTTCTTTTACATTATTTTAAATGCCAAGGTATCGTCTTTATTTTATTTTGTGTTTTCTAGTTAATTAAAGTACTTTGTTATATTTTGTGTTTTCGTGTATCTTGCCTTACCACAGATTATCAGACAAGCAGTCACTCTTTTTTTTCTTTTTTTTATTAAATTAAGTGTATGTGGCCCAGCATTGACACCTGCTATTTGGAAGACTGCCGACCACCATTTCCAACACGTTACCATCACATATAATGGGGGGGCCTGTCCGGGAGCTTCACTCAGGTATTGTTAATTGTGGTAAGCATACTTGGCTTTCATTTCCCTTGCTTTCATTATTTACATTAATCATTTTTTATTTTATATGGTGCTGTGTATATTGTCATTACGGGAATAGCATATGGTGAGAGTGAGACAACTTTGGATTACGTGGTGACTGTAGGCCGCAGTCATACTCTTAATTGGTCGTCTCCCCCTTCCGTGTTATTATCCGTGTTTAACATCTTTTGTCCCCAGATATTTCTCACATTTTTGACAGATTATCACATAGGTACCCTGGTACTGTGGTCTGTCTCCGGGTCAATAGCACCTAAGTCCTGCAATCCGACTCTAGGAGGAAAAAGAGGGCTTTAGATCCTCTAGCACGAACTATTATTGGCGAGTTGGGACCTCGCCGATAGTTCTCGTCACCAGTTGACACTCGCACCCCTACTCGTCGGTCAGACTGATGGTATTTACCTAAGGTAGGGAATTGGCGTTTTTCTTTTGAGCACGAAGTTCGCTAATTCTGTAAATACCATATTCAATTTCAGTGGGTACCTTTGCTTATGTTCTATAGTGACTTGGCAAGGTATGACTACATTTTTTGGACTACCTCATTTATTTTGAAGCCATTTAGTGTTTCACTTGTCTTTTAAACTCAGTTTTCACTAATTAGTAGGATTTTCTTGCCTTTATCCTCCCACAGTGAGTACCAGGTACAAGATTTCCTGCGACCTTATTCATTTACCATCTTGAATTAACTTTAATTATTAATAATTCCCCACAGGATAGGTATCAGTTGCCACGTTTCCTGTTTCTGACATTCACCATATTCTCACTATATATTCGTGTCTCCTTTATTTTGCTATATTTTCACAATGTTCCGCCTACAAGCATTCAAAACAGATCCAGAAGGTGAAATAGGGAACTTACGTCACGCTATAAGGGTCGATTTGTTAACTCTTGCACATGAGAATCACTTGGAAGTTCCCGATGGAGCCAACAAATTTGCCATTAATAATATGATACTGGATCACCTTGCGGATGAAGGTATTATAGATTCTCCTACTTATGAACAATACATTATTTCAGATAAGGATGACTTGAGAGCGATGAAGCTCAAATTGGAACTTGCCAAGATCGAGCAGGAGCAACAACAGGAAGCAGCTGAAATCAGAGAGCGTGAAGCTGCCCTCAGAAAGGAAGAACAAGAAAGAGAAATCCGCCTCAAGGAGCGTGAGGCAGCCCTGGCCAAGGAAGAAGCTGCAATCAGAAAGGAAGAACAAGAAAGAGAAATCCACCTCAAGGAAAGAGAGGCCGCACTGAAGAAGGAAGAAAGTGAACATGAGTTGGCCTTATACAAACAGCGACTCGAGATGCAACGTGACCACGACAAACGACAGGCAGAAGCAATGCTAGACTGTCGTAACCGAGAACTCGCGAGGGACGCTGCACACCAAGCTCAACTCCAACAAGCGGCAGCTAGTCTTCCTCCCAGTTTCAATATCTCCCATGCAAGTAAGTTAATGCCCCCGTTCATCGAAACGGAGGTTGATGTGTTTTTTACCACTTTTGAGACCCTTGCTGATCAACTTAATTGGCCTGACGACCAATGGGCTACCCTTCTCAGAGTACATTTAACAGGTAGAGCAGCAGTCACCCTCAGCACTTTGGCTTCGGAAAACGACTACACCACCCTGAAACAAGCTGTGTTGGACGCCTACCTTCTCTCCACCGAAAGCTATCGACGAAAGTTTCGTGACTACGTCAAGGCAAGTACCACCACCTTCTTAGAATTTGCTAACACCAAACGAAGATATTTCATGAAATGGCTGGAGGCAGCACATGTCTCTACTTTTTCAGAGCTTGTCAACCTCATACTGGTTGAAGAATTTTTGAGACGTGTACCTCCTCCTGTCCGCCTATACTTAGCAGACAAGGAAGAGACGGATTTAGTGAAGTGCGCGAAGTCAGCTGACACTTACAGCCTCATCCACCGGCTGACTCCAGAACCTACCAGCAAGAAGTCTTGGTACAGTTACGAGAAAGCGAGCCCAGATCAAGGTACCTCTCAACTGTACTGCAGGTATTGTCGACTATATGGACACACCATTGACAAATGTGGTAAGTCCCAATCTAAAGGTAACATCGAACCCCCTAAGTCTAAACCTACTCACCCTAAGTCCGGTAAGCCTGTAATGAATGTTGGTGTTCATGCTAATGATCTCTCTCTCTTTACCAAGCATCTATATCCAGGAACTATCTCTACCCACGGTTCAGATTCAGAGGGACGTTTTGGACTTAAGATCCTGCGGGACACAGCGGCTCTACAATCGATCGTCTTGAAATCAGCTGTGCCCACGTCGCCTACACAGGAGAGACTGTGTTCATCACTGACCTTACTGCTACAACTCCTTATCCACTTGCCAGAGTTTACCTAGATTGTCCCTTCGTGACCGGTGAAGTCCAAGTCGCCGTCAGGGAAAAGCCTTTTCCCATGCCTGGAGTGCAACTTCTCCTGGGCAACGACTTGGCAGAAGACCAACAACCAAACAACCTGATCGTCAAGGACATATCCGAGGTAAGCAACTCTGTGTTGGATAACCCGATTTTTGAACATGTTCCAGCAAAGGTTCAAGAGAGTGATGAAGGTTCTCCTCCTGTTATGGTGACCACCCGTGCTCAAGCTGCACGACCACAGCCAGCTGACTCTACTGCTACCGCTGTCCCTCAGGACCCTTCGAAACTACCCCCTAACCTGACCGCTGTGGAGTTCCGTAAGTTACAGAGAGATGATCTTACCTTGACACCATTATTCTTTCAGGCTGAAACCCAATCCGACAGTGTTCCTGGGTTCTTTATGGAGAACGAAATACTCTATCGCAGGTATAGACCCAGTAAACTGAAGGACGAGGACGATTGGGCAGACGTTGAACAACTAGTGATTCCTACCAGCCTGCGGCCCACGATTCTACACCTGGCCCACGGCGCTTTGTCACACTACGGGTTCAACAAGACTTACCATGGAATTCGACAAGACTACTACTGGCCAGGTATGGTAAACGACGTCAAGAATTATGTCAAATTATGCCACGTGTGTCAGTTAGCCGGGAAACCGAACGTTTCCATTCCCAGAGCACCACTGATACCCATCCAGGTGCCTGAGGAACCGTTCCACAAGCTAATTATCGACTGCGTTGGTCCTTTGCCTCGGACCAGTGCAGGCAATGCATATATCTTAACCATCCTGTGTCCTACCACCAGATTTCCGATAGCAGTTCCAGTGAAAAATATTACGGCTGCTACAGTGGTGAAGAATCTACTGAAAATCTTCACCCAGTATGGATTTCCGAGGGAGATTCAGAGCGACTGTGGCACCAACTTCACCAGTGATCTCTTCAAACGGACTCTGGAGGAGTTCAACATCAAACAGGTACTGTCCAGCCCCTATCATCCTGCTTCACAGGGTTCTCTCGAGCGTAGTCATCAAACCATCAAGGCACTCTTAAAAAAGTTTTGTAATGAGACCTCAAAGGATTGGGATAGGCAAATTGATCTCATCATGTGTATTTTCAGAAGTCTTCCCAACGAGTCACTAGGAGTATCTCCTTATGAGATGCTCTACGGACGTAAGTGCCGTACACCTCTCAAGGCTTTCAAGGATTCTCTACGTGATGCCACCTTCAGTGAGCATCAGAATGTGCCCCAGTATCTTCAAAATCTCCGACACATTCTAGAGAGGGTCCATTCCTTTGCCAACAACAACCTACAGAAAGCCCAGGAGAGGATGAAGACTCGTTACGACCAGCACTGTAAAGTAAGGAAGTTTAAACCAGGAGACTTAGTGCTTGCCTATTTCCCTATCCCAGGTTCTCCTTTACAGAACAGGTTCTCAGGACCCTACCGTGTTAAGGAGTGCCGGAACAACTTCAACTACGTTCTCGAGACCCCCGATAGGCGGCGGAAGACCCAGCTGTGCCACATTAATTTACTCAAGCCCTACCATGGGGTTCCTCCCACTGTGTTAACCAATTTCACCTCATTTACAGGTCCATACAGCCACAGTGAGACCTTCCCTGCTGCTCCTTCCGAAAGCACTGATACTGAGACAGCGCTTTCTAATTCGGAAATCCTTACTGACCTTCACAATCATTTTCAGGACGATAATAGTGCTTCCCTCATCAAACTCATCAGAGAACATCAGGAGTTGTTTCGAGATGATCCCCAAGAGTGTACTGTGACTCAGCACGACATCCAACTGCTACCGGACACCCAGCCGATTCGCCAACCGTTCTACCGAATCAGCCCTAGCAAAATGGAAGTCATGCGGGCTGAGGTACAGTATCTCTTGGACCATGGACTGGCTACCCCCTGTGAGTCCCCCTGGGCCTCACCATGCATCCTGGTACCCAAACCTCACAGCAAAATCCGTCTGTGCACGGATTATAGGAAGTTGAACCAGGTCACAGTGAAGGACGCCTACCCAATACCCAGGATAGACGACATTTTGGATGCCATTGGTAATGCCCGCTACCTGTCTCAGGTAGCATCTTTTGTCCCCAGATATTTCTCACATTTTTGACAGATTATCACATAGGTACCCTGGTACTGTGGTCTGTCTCCGGGTCAATAGCACCTAAGTCCTGCAATCCGACTCTAGGAGGAAAAAGAGGGCTTTAGATCCTCTAGCACGAACTATTATTGGCGAGTTGGGACCTCGCCGATAGTTCTCGTCACCAGTTGACACTCGCACCCCTACTCGTCGGTCAGACTGATGGTATTTACCTAAGGTAGGGAATTGGCGTTCTTTCTTTTGAGCACGAAGATCGCTAATTCTGTAAATACCATATTCAATTTCAGTGGGTACCTTTGCTTATGTTCTATAGTGACTTGGCAAGGTATGACTACATTTTTTGGACTACCTCATTTATTTTGAAGCCATTTAGTGTTTCACTTGTCTTTTAAACTCAGTTTTCACTAATTAGTAGGATTTTCTTGCCTTTATCCTCCCACAGTGAGTACCAGGTACAAGATTTCCTGCGACCTTATTCATTTACCATCTTGAATTAACTTTAATTATTAATAATTCCCCACAGGATAGGTATCAGTTGCCACGTTTCCTGTTTCTGACATTCACCATATTCTCACTATATATTCGTGTCTCCTTTATTTTGCTATATTTTCACAATGTTCCGCCTACAAGCATTCAAAACAGATCCAGAAGGTGAAATAGGGAACTTACGTCTCGCTAAGAGAGTCGATTTCTTAACTCTTGCACATGAGTATCACTTGGAAGTTCCCGATGGAGCCAACAAATTTGCCATTAATAATATGATACTGGATCACCTTGCGGATGAAGGTATTATAGATTCTCCTACTTATGAACAATACATTATTTCAGATAAGGATGACTTGAGAGCGATGAAGCTCAAATTGGAACTTGCCAAGATCGAGCGGGAGCAACAACAGGAAGCAGCTGAAATCAGAGAGCGTGAAGCTGCCCTCAGAAAGGAAGAACAAGAAAGAGAAATCCGCCTCAAGGAGCGTGAGGCAGCCCTGGCCAAGGAAGAAGCTGCAATCAGAAAGGAAGAACAAGAAAGAGAAATCCACCTCAAGGAAAGAGAGGCCGCACTGAAGAAGGAAGAAAGTGAACATGAGTTGGCCTTATACAAACAGCGACTCGAGATGCAACGTGACCACGACAAACGACAGGCAGAAGCAATGCTAGACTGTCGTAACCGAGAACTCGCGAGGGACGCTGCACACCAAGCTCAACTCCACCAAGCGGCAGCTAGTCTTCCTCCCAGTTTCAATATCTCCCATGCAAGTAAGTTAATGCCCCCGTTCATCGAAACGGAGGTTGATGTGTTTTTTACCACTTTTGAGACCCTTGCTGATCAACTTAATTGGCCTGACGACCAATGGGCTACCCTTCTCAGAGTACATTTAACAGGTAGAGCAGCAGTCACACTCAGCACTTTGGCTTCGGAAAACGACTACACCACCCTGAAACAAGCTGTGTTGGACGCCTACCTTCTCTCCACCGAAAGCTATCGACGAAAGTTTCGTGACTACGTCAAGGCAAGTACCACCACCTTCTTAGAATTTGCTAACACCAAACGAAGATATTTCATGAAATGGCTGGAGGCAGCACATGTCTCTACTTTTTCAGAGCTTGTCAACCTCATACTGGTTGAAGAATTTTTGAGACGTGTACCTCCTCCTGTCCGCCTATACTTAGCAGACAAGGAAGAGACGGATTTAGTGAAGTGCGCGAAGTCAGCTGACACTTACAGCCTCATCCACCGGCTGACTCCAGAACCTACCAGCAAGAAGTCTTGGTACAGTTACGAGAAAGCGAGCCCAGATCAAGGTACCTCTCAACTGTACTGCAGGTATTGTCGACTATATGGACACACCATTGACAAATGTGGTAAGTCCCAATCTAAAGGTAACATCGAACCCCTAAGTCTAAACCTACTCACCCTAAGTCCGGTAAGCCTGTAATGAATGTTGGTGTTCATGCTAATGATCTCTCTCTCTTTACCAAGCATCTATATCCAGGAACTATCTCTACCCACGGTTCAGATTCAGAGGGACGTTTTGGACTTAAGATCCTGCGGGACACAGCGGCTCTACAATCGATCGTCTTGAAATCAGCTGTGCCCAACGTCGCCTACACAGGAGAGACTGTGTTCATCACTGACCTTACTGCTACAACTCCTTATCCACTTGCCAGAGTTTACCTAGATTGTCCCTTCGTGACCGGTGAAGTCCAAGTCGCCGTCAGGGAAAAGCCTTTTCCCATGCCTGGAGTGCAACTTCTCCTGGGCAACGACTTGGCAGAAGACCAACAACCAAACAACCTGATCGTCAAGGACATATCCGAGGTAAGCAACTCTGTGTTGGATAACCCGATTTTTGAACATGTTCCAGCAAAGGTTCAAGAGAGTGATGAAGGTTCTCCTCCTGTTATGGTGACCACCCGTGCTCAAGCTGCACGACCACAGCCAGCTGACTCTACTGCTACCGCTGTCCCTCAGGACCCTTCGAAACTACCCCCTAACCTGACCGCTGTGGAGTTCCGTAAGTTACAGAGAGATGATCTTACCTTGACACCATTATTCTTTCAGGCTGAAACCCAATCCGACAGTGTTCCTGGGTTCTTTATGGAGAACGAAATACTCTATCGCAGGTATAGACCCAGTAAACTGAAGGACGAGGACGATTGGGCAGACGTTGAACAACTAGTGATTCCTACCAGCCTGCGGCCCACGATTCTACACCTGGCCCACGGCGCTTTGTCACACTACGGGTTCAACAAGACTTACCATGGAATTCGACAAGACTACTACTGGCCAGGTATGGTAAACGACGTCAAATCATGTCAAATTATGCCACGTGTGTCAGTTAGCCGGGAAACCGAACGTTTCCATTCCCAGAGCACCACTGATACCCATCCAGGTGCCTGAGGAACCGTTCCACAAGCTCATTATCGACTGCGTTGGTCCTTTGCCTCGGACCAGTGCAGGCAATGCATATATCTTAACCATCCTGTGTCCTACCACCAGATTTCCGATAGCAGTTCCAGTGAAAAATATTACGGCTGCTACAGTGGTGAAGAATCTACTGAAAATCTTCACCCAGTATGGATTTCCGAGGGAGATTCAGAGCGACTGTGGCACCAACTTCACCAGTGATCTCTTCAAACGGACTCTGGAGGAGTTCAACATCAAACAGGTACTGTCCAGCCCCTATCATCCTGCTTCACAGGGTTCTCTCGAGCGTAGTCATCAAACCATCAAGGCACTCTTAAAAAAGTTTTGTAATGAGACCTCAAAGGATTGGGATAGGCAAATTGATCTCATCATGTGTATTTTCAGAAGTCTTCCCAACGAGTCACTAGGAGTATCTCCTTATGAGATGCTCTACGGACGTAAGTGCCGTACACCTCTCAAGGCTTTCAAGGATTCTCTACGTGATGCCACCTTCAGTGAGCATCAGAATGTGCCCCAGTATCTTCAAAATCTCCGACACATTCTAGAGAGGGTCCATTCCTTTGCCAGCAACAACCTACAGAAAGCCCAGGAGAGGATGAAGACTCGTTACGACCAGCACTGTAAAGTAAGGAAGTTTAAACCAGGAGACTTAGTGCTTGCCTATTTCCCTATCCCAGGTTCTCCTTTACAGAACAGGTTCTCAGGACCCTACCGTGTTAAGGAGTGCCGGAACAACTTCAACTACGTTCTCGAGACCCCCGATAGGCGGCGGAAGACCCAGCTGTGCCACATTAATTTACTCAAGCCCTACCATGGGGTTCCTCCCACTGTGTTAACCAATTTCACCTCATTTACAGGTCCATACAGCCACAGTGAGACCTTCCCTGCTTCTCCTTCCGAAAGCACTGACACTGAGACAGCGCTTTCTAATTCGGAAATCCTTACTGACCTTCACAATCATTTTCAGGACGATAATAGTGCTTCCCTCATCAAACTCATCAGAGAACATCAGGAGTTGTTTCGAGATGATCCCCAAGAGTGTACTGTGACTCAGCACGACATCCAACTGCTACCTGACACCCAGCCGATTCGCCAACCGTTCTACCGAATCAGCCCTAGCAAAACGGAAGTCATGCGGGCTGAGGTACAGTATCTCTTGGACCATGGACTGGCTACCCCCTGTGAGTCCCCCTGGGCCTCACCATGCATCCTGGTACCCAAACCTCACGGCAAAATCCGTCTGTGCACGGATTATAGGAAGTTGAACCAGGTCACAGTGAAGGACGCCTACCCAATACCCAGGATAGACGACATTTTGGATGCCATTGGTAATGCCCGCTACCTGTCTCAGGTAGACTTACTCAAGGGTTACTACCAGGTGAGTTTAACGGAGCGAGCTAAGGTACTGTCCGCCTTTATAACCCCGTTCGGTCTCTACAGGTACAATCGCCTTCCCTTTGGACTCTGCAATGCCCCAGCCACCTTTCAGAGAGCTGTCAACCGCGTCATCCAGGGCTTGGACAACACCTACGCCTATTTGGATGACATCGTGGTAGCATCCAACACCTGGAGCGAACACCTGCTCCAGCTACAACGATTGTTCTACAAGCTCCTGAAAGCCGGCCTCACCATCAATCTGGGCAAGTCCACCTTCGCGAAAGGTAAAGTGCGGTACCTGGGTCATGTTATAGGGAGTGGCAGCCTGGCTCCGTTAAACATTCACATTCAAGCAATCCAACAGTATCCACAGCCTACTACCAGGAAGCAGCTCCTGCGCTTCCTTGGTCTTGCTTCCTATTACCGTAGGTTTGTGAAGAATTTTAGCACTGTTGCAACCCCATTAATCACCTTAACCAGTCCCAAGCAACGGTATAATTGGACCAGAGAGCAAACCGTTGCATTCGAACAACTCAAATTCCTCCTCTGTTCTAATCCTATTCTCGCCTCACCAGATATCAAGAAGCCTTTCATCCTCCATGTCGACGCCAGTGGTACCGGCATCGGAAGTGTCTTAATGCAGCAGCGAGGCGAGGAGGTTCTACCTGTCAGCTACTACAGTTGCAAGTTGAAGCCTCATCAGAAAAACTACAGTACTATAGAGAAGGAACTCCTCTCCATCGTCCTGAGCTTACAACACTTTGCACCATATCTGCACGGTGCTAGGTCCACTACCATCTATTCGGACCACAACCCTCTGAGATTCCTACATCAAGCCCAATTTAATAACCAACGTCTGCTGCGATGGGTTTATATCTTCAAGGCTTCAATTTAAAGATCTGCTACATCAAGGGGCCTGATAACATCATCGCTGACGCCCTCTCCAGAGTGCATGAGGTAGAGGCAGCTCCACCTCCCACTCTACCTCCCGTGAACGTGACTCACCCGGAACAGCAGGCTTCGGGGGAGAGTTGTGACGATAATCTCTTATCAGAGATTTAGCCTGCTATTTTCGTACTTCATCACGTTCTCAACAATATGCAAGATACGTTTTGTAGTGGCTTAACGTATATATCAAGACAGCCACACGCACCTGCAACTCCCTCCTCCCCCTCTCCAGCACCTGCTGCACACCTGGTCGACTTGCCAACTACTACTACTCTCAGCAAACTAGCGACTTGCGGCCGTCCAGCGTTCTCATTGGCCGCCAACCAACACACCACTCCCGCTCCTCGCCAATCACAATCATCGCCAGTTATTGTTGGAGTCCCTTGCATTTCTGCCAGCCAGAATATATCTCGTGCTCCTGCTGTGAACACCTGATTTGACCCACCTCGTGTGATCAAATAAGAGGTTTATAGCTAGCGCATATATTCCCAGCACCATTTTACTTTGTTAACGTAACCAGTTCCCCCCTTTTCAATTTGTTATATCTTTTATGTATTTTTCTTTTACATTATTTTAAATGCCAAGGTATCGTCTTTATTTTATTTTGTGTTTTCTAGTTTAATTAAAGTACTTTGTTATATTTTGTGTTTTCGTGTATCTTGCCTTACCACAGATTATCAGACAAGCAGTCACTCTTTTTTTTTCCTTTTTTTATTTAAATTAAGTGTATGTGGCCCAGCATTGACACCTGCTATTTGGAAGACTGCCGACCAGCATTTCCAACACGTTACCGTCACAATATGAAAGTATATATAATATGAATGAGCTGTCACAGTATACTGACGTTTGAGTATCTGGTCAAAGAAGGGTTTATGAACTCAAAGAAGGGAACTGAAAGAAAAAATGGTGGCATTCCGAAAGGGAAACTATGTGGAGATAAGAAAATTCCTAACAGATATAACATGGGAAACAGAGCTCAGGGAAAAGATGGCCCAAGACATGATGGACTACATCACGCAGAAGTGCAAGGAGGCAGAAGAAAAGTTTGTCCCAGTCAAAAAGATAAAAAAATTAAATGCAGATGAGAAACCCATGGTTTAATCAGAGATGTAAAATAGCAAAGCAACAAAGTAAAAGAGCGTTATCTTGGTTATCTTGAAATGATTTTGGGGCTTTAGTGTCCCTGCGGCCCGGTCCTCGACCAGGTCTCCACCCCAGGAAGCAGCCCGTGACGGCTGACTAACACCCAGGTACCTATTTTACTGCTAGGTAAGAGGGGCATAGGGTGAAAGAAGCTCTGCCCATTGTTTCTCGCCGGCGCCCGAGATCGAACCCGGGACCACAGGATCACAAGTTCAGTCTGCTGTCTGCTCGGCCGGCTCCCTGCGTGGAGAAACTATAGAAATAACGGGACACTTCAAAGCAGAGAAGGATACTAGAGTGCCAGGAATAAATATGTCAGGGTGAGAAAAGATGCAGAAGGGCAATATGAAAACGACATCGCAAGCAAGGAAAAGATGCAACCTAAAATACTGCACAGCTACATCAGGAGAAAAACAACAGTGAAGGAACAGGTAATGAAACTGAGGATAGGGCCAGACAGATTCACTATAAACGACAAGGTAGTGTGTGAGGAACTGAATAAGAAATTCCAGGAGGTCTTCACATTAGAGCAAGGAGAAGTTCTAGAGATAAGAAATGGAATAGTTAACCAAGTACCACTAGAGGAGTTTGGGATTACCAGTGGGGATGTAAGGAAGCTCTTGCTAGAGTTGGATGTGACAAAGTCTATAAGCCCAGACGCAATCTCCCCTTGGATCCTAAGGGAAGGAGCAGAAGCACTGTGCCTACCACTCTCCATAGTGTATAACAAATCACTGGTAACAGAGGAACTGCCAAAAATTGGGAAGACGGCTAATGTAGTTCCAATATTCAAGAAGGGGGAATAGACAGGAGGCACTGAACTACAGGCCAGGGTCCCTAACTTGCATACCATGAAAGCTTATGGAGAAGATTGTGCGAATAAAGCTAGTGGAACATCTGGAGCGAAAGAACTTTGTAACACAACATCAACATCAGTTCAGGTATGGCAAGTCCTGCCTCACAGGATTAATTGAATTCTACGACCAGGCAACACAAAAATCAGGCAAGAAAGAGAGAGGGTGGGCAGACTGCATATTTTTGGATTGCCAAAAAGCCTTTGACACAGTACTACACAAGAGGCTAGTGCAAAAGCTGGAGATGCAGGCAGGAGTCAAAGGGAAGGTTCTCAATTGGATAAGGGAGTACCTAAGCAACAGAAGCAGCAAGTCACTGTAGGGGGCGAGGTCTCAGATTGGCGAGACGTCACTATGGCCCGCAGGGTTAGTCCTTGGACCTATACTGTTTCTGTTATATGTAAATGATCTCCCTGAACTGTAAGAATAATTCCTCTCATGTTTGCTGATGATTACGAAAAAGTTATGAGGAGGATTAAAACAGAGGAAGATTGTAGGAGGCTACAAGATGACCTAGACAAATGAATGAATGGTCCAAGAAATGGCTACTAAAGTTAAACCCGAGTAAATGAAAGTAATAAAGCTAGGCGGTGGAAATAGGAGGCCAGACACAGGATACAGAATGGGAGAAGAAGTCCTTCATGAAGGGACAGAGAGAAGATCTAGGTGTTGATATCACGCCAAACTTGTCCCCGAAGCCTACATCAAAAGATAACATCTCGGCTTATGCGAGGCTGGCAAAATTAGAACTGCCTTCAGGAACCTGCCAAAGGAATCATTCAGAGACCTTGTATCCACATATGTAAGACCAATCCTCGAGTATGCGGCCCCCTGCATGGAGCCCGTTCCTTGTCAAGCACAAGAAACTGGAAAAAGTTCAGAGGTATGCCACTAGGCTAGTCCCAGATCTAAGAGGCATGAATTACGAGGAAAGACTGCGTGAAATGCACCT
>WNGS01025070.1:0-12485 GCA_020271785.1 Procambarus virginalis | reverse complement strand
ATAATATATATATATATATATGCAAGTTGACTAACAAGCCAATGACTGCAATTGTTTTTAATTTTCGTTAATATAACATAGAAATTAATCAATCAACCTAACCTACCTAACCTAACCTATGCTACCTAAGCCAAGCTAACCTAACCTAACCAACTCGGCAATTCATGATCTTAATATATACTGTTAATTGGATAAACCAATTTGAAAAGAATGTTTGAAAATAACGAAATTAACTGTGCTTGTTAGGAAAATTGGGCCTTGCACACTTGTCCGAATGGTGTGGTTCTCACTATTAGGTATGACATAAACATATACATAAGTTGAGAGAGAAAAATTTCGCACTCAAACATGCATATCGATTGCCAGTCTTGAATTATGGGTAGATATTTGTGTCCTCCCTTTTCATTTACCATCATTTGGATACTGTCATAACAGTTCTGAGAAAGATGAAATTAATAAAACGGGGTAGCTCACTCATGTAAAAAGGAAGAGTTGGGAAAGTCTTCCCCCCCCCCCCCCCATGATCCTGCTCTGCTAATATACAACGTAACACCCCCCCCCCCCCCCCCCACTGTCAACCCACTCCACAGTCAGAGTCCCTTTAATCATGTGAGGATAAATAGATTTCATAAGACCCAATGTGCTAATCGATATCAAAACAATTTATGTTATCGTCTATTAAGCCCTTCAGTAAAAAAAGTATGGGGACCTAATTAGGTCCCGTTTTGAGGTGGTGGTGAGTGGAATCGATGGATTGGCCAAGCTCTTATCCGCCAAATCCGTAGAGGGTGCGACCCTGGCGCTTCAGAGCGTACACGACGTCCATGGCAGTGACGGTCTTCCTCTTGGCGTGTTCTGTGTAGGTTACAGCATCACGGATGACGTTCTCGAGGAACACCTTCAGGACGCCACGGGTCTCTTCGTAGATGAGACCCGATATACGCTTGACACCGCCACGACGAGCTAAGCGACGAATAGCGGGCTTGGTGATGCCCTGGATGTTGTCACGTAGCACCTTACGATGACGCTTGGCGCCACCCTTTCCGAGTCCCTTGCCTCCCTTGCCGCGTCCAGTCATGGTGTTGAAGTTGTGTGAATAAGACAAAAATTCGATTTCCCGACTATATCCCCTCAAGCGGACGTACTAGTAGCATTGCAACTCCTGCCTGCCCTTACTTTATGCTTGTGGTCGAGTAGAGACGCGGCTTTCTCACAACGCTTTCAAAACTGCAGTTGCCTACTCGTCTGTTTCACGTCCCTGTGAAATGACTTTGGCACAAAAGCCAAAAAAATGAGCAAAGTCAGCGATAATAGTGATTGGGGGAGAGCCGCCTGTTGGCTGCAGCAAGAGGAAGGAGGGGGGAGGGGCAACAGGGTGACGTAGGCGAGTTGAGCAGCCAATGGCGCTCGAGCGGGCGCCTCGAGACGGCGTATATAGCCAAAAATTTTGAGGCTGGGGCCATCACAAGCCACAGTTGTTCACCATGGCTCGCACCAAGCAGACTGCTCGCAAGTCCACGGGAGGCAAGGCTCCTCGTAAGCAGCTGGCCACCAAGGCAGCACGCAAGTCTGCTCCTGCCACAGGGGGCGTGAAGAAGCCTCACCGTTACAGGCCCGGAACGGTCGCCCTGCGTGAGATCCGTCGTTACCAGAAGAGCACCGAGTTGCTCATCAGGAAGCTTCCCTTCCAGCGTCTGGTGCGTGAGATTGCCCAGGACTTCAAGACCGATCTTCGCTTCCAGTCGTCTGCCGTCATGGCTTTACAGGAGGCATCCGAGGCTTACCTGGTCGGTCTCTTCGAGGACACTAACCTCTGTGCCATCCACGCCAAGCGTGTCACCATCATGCCAAAGGACATTCAGCTTGCTCGCCGTATCCGTGGAGAGCGTGCATAAGCTAAATCGACCACACTAGTAAACACCAAACTCGGCCCTTCTCAGGGCCAAATATCCTTCTAAGGAGATTTCAGACATTCCTGGTATCAGTCATATGGATTAACCTTCATCTACACATATCATAAATAAATACACTAATTTAGGTGTCATACATACACTGTACACGTGATATCAATAATTCAAGTCATTTGTAGTACAACCTGTCCTCTTACAAACAAAACGGCGCTTTTTGCTCTTATGTACCACAAAGGTGCACCCCCCCCCCCCCCCCCCCCCCCACCCCCCAAAAAAAAATTGTCATACTGTACTAGAAATCGAAGCAACTTGTATAAGTGACGTACTGTCCTGTCCCGTTTTATTCTGTTTTCGGTCCTCTGGCTTAATCTGTTAAGTTAGGAGACGACATTTTAAATTAACTGTTTTCTTGACATTTTCAAACCTTAAGAGGACGGACTGACTGCATAGTTATCCTAACGTCGAACATAATAATGAATCTCTAATCTCTAGAAAAAGAGACCGAGTGCTTATAGGTGTGGAGGGAGGGAGGGAGGGAGGGAGGGAGGGAGAGAGAGAGAGAGAGAGAGAGAGAGAGAGAGAGAGAGAGAGAGAGAGAGAGAGAGAGAGAGAGAGAGAGAGAGAGAGAGAGAGAACACACACAGACAGTTTCATAAATATTCTCATTCTATAGTTATTTGCTTTCAGTGACAGAGGTTTTTGTTATAATAGTCATGGTGTCTAACACTCACAATCTCTTTAGAAATTAAAGTGTGGCTCCAATGGAGCCGAGTTTGTTGGTTGGTTTGAGGCCAAGCCACCACCTGCAGGCAGTCAGTCAGCCAGCCATTTACTTGGAGGAGGTGTACTTGGTGACGGCCTTAGTGCCCTCAGAGACGGCGTGCTTGGCCAGTTCTCCGGGCAACAGGAGCCTTACAGCCGTCTGGATCTCCCGACTGGTAATGGTGGAACGCTTGTTGTAGTGGGCCAGGCGAGAAGCCTCGGCGGCGATGCGCTCGAAGATGTCGTTCACGAACGAGTTCATGATCGACATGGCTTTGGAAGAGATACCGGTGTCGGGGTGGACTTGCTTCAGTACTTTGTAGATGTAGATGCTGTAGCTCTCCTTCCTCCTGCGCTTCTTTTTCTTATCGCCCTTGGCAATGGCCTTCTGGGCCTTTCCGGCCTTCTTGGCAGCCTTTCCAGATGCCTTGGGTGGCATGATGATGATGCTCGTGCCGGCGTTGTGACGATAGAATAATAATTTTGGCGCTGAATCTGAATCTGAATGATACAGGAGAAGATGCCCATTGGGGCGAGCCTTGAAGTGGGGACAGCTGAAGAGAAGTCGGTGAGAGGAAATGCTGAAGTTGAAGAAAAAGTGCCAGGGCTAGACCCAGCTGCATGTCAAAGTGTAGATGCTGTATCAATCCATATCTGGCTAGGCTGGGAGACGGGTCTGGAAGGCGGCAGTGGAGGTTTTCTTTCTTCTTGGTGTGTGGAGTGTGTCTACGTCTGGTACCACCATCTCAAAACAAGCAAAATTAGGTCCCCATCCCCCTAAAGAGGGGGAAGAGAGCGGCTGCTCTCAGTTGGTTTCTTCTTAGATCTTCTATTTTTTCTTACTTCTAGTAATCATTTGATGTTCCTTGTACTGGGGGTAGTCAGGTGGGAAGAGATCCTTACACAATGTTGCTTCATCGCAATGTTCGAAGATTTCTTCATTCGCTACATTCCAATATGGTTGGTTTGGGTTGTTCAGTATGTTTTCTGCAAACTTCACATTGTAGATTTTACTGGTGAGGCGCCTGAATTCAGGAGATCCATAAATCTGCTTATCACATTCCTCGTAAAGTTGGTCGAGTATTGGAGATTGCACTGGTAATGAGTGTGGTGAGTGTGCTGCAGTGGTCTCTGGTGCTGGGGGTGATGTTTCTGTTTCAATATCAACATCGGCGTTCGAGTCGTCATCAGAAGACGTGGTATCAGAAGCCACGGTATCAGTTGTAGTTGCTGGTGTATCTGGAGTTGCTGGTGTATCTGGAGTTGTATGGTCCAGGTTGACAGGCGTCTCTGGAACGGGGTCGGGCTCTGGCGTCTCTGGAACGGGGTCTGGCTCTGGTGGAGAGGAGCCAGCAGTAAACATGGCCTCTGGTATCACAAACGGTGGTAGGTTGTTCTCCTTGTACAGTTCGTTCAGAATTCTGTACCTTTGTCTGAGGTCTCCACCTGAGAGCTCCGTTGCGAAGTGTATCAGAGCTGCAACAGTGCTATCAGGGGTGGCTGCTGGCGGCGTGAGTGAGGACGGCTGGCTGGCTGGGTTGAGAGGTGTTGTTTGTGACCTTGAGTGGCTGGCTCGGGTCCAGTAATTTGGTTGCGCGCCGCTCGCGGCGCCACTAGTCGGGAGTGCTGGGAACGATTCTTCTTGAATGTTGAATTCCTTCGTTCTTGGAGTTGAGATTCTCGATCTGGCGTCGATCATTTTCTTAATTTCCGCCTGTCTGGAGGGGCACTCTAGAGAAACGGCTGTGTGTTCACCGCTGCAGAGTAGACAGCGCTTGATGGTGGCTGTGCAGGCCCTGTGATGGTGTTCTCCAGCACAAATGCTGCATTTCTGCAGCGGGTTTGGACACTTCTGAGCATAGTGGGTGTATTCATAGCACCTGAAACACTGTCGTAGGCGGAAATAACGTTGCCTGGTGATCTGGTGGGGAGTGCAGGCCACTCCACAGCACCTGAGGCCGTTGTCCGCCGCGAGAATAGCTTCTGCTGGAGTCTTGAGGGTGACCTTGAGGGTTGGCCTCCTATTTTCATCCTGCTGAATGAGGTGGGCCGAGATGGCCGTGAGGGATCGATTTTGTGCGTTTATGCTCTTCAGGATCTCTGTAGCTGGTCGTTCCGCGATGATGTCACTCACTCTGTGAATGAATATGGTCCTTACTGCCTGAAACTGGTGGGGAGGCAGGAGTGTTAAGCCCTTTGCCTCGAGCGCAGTGGTCGTCGTCGTGATGAATAAGGCTTCTAGTGCTGCTGCACTACTGAAGAGAATTTGGGGTCCATTGGCGTCCATAACGACGTCGATGGGTGCTACCCCGGAGGTCGATGACAGTATATCCATTATCTCGGACTTGCTGTATGTGGTGTCGGTTCCACGGAACCGCACCTTCACTCTGAACAGCATGCTGCTTGTTCAGGAGGCTCTAATCGTTGCTGCCAAATATTTACCCACCCGGCAGTGCTGGGTGCAGGAGAGCCTGAACTAGAGGGTTGCACTTTCTTTAAGAGGTCTCCCGTCTCTTACCGGTATAATGCACCGGATCAGGGTGGGGTCTGACCTCCTAAAGCAAAGTACTCTGTGAAAGAAAAATTCGCTTTCCCGACTATATCCCCTCAAGCGGACGTACTAGTAGCATTGCAACTCCTGCCTGCCCTTACTTTATGCTTGTGGTCGAGTAGAGACGCGGCTTTCTCACAACGCTTTCAAAACTGCAGTTGCCTACTCGTCTGTTTCACGTCCCTGTGAAATGACTTTGGCACAAAAGCCAAAAAAATGAGCAAAGTCAGCGATAATAGTGATTGGGGGAGAGCCGCCTGTTGGCTGCAGCAAGAGGAAGGAGGGGGAGGGGCAACAGGGTGACGTAGGCGAGTTGAGCAGCCAATGGCGCTCGAGCGGGCGCCTCGAGACGGCGTATATAGCCAAAAATTTTGAGGCTGGGGCCATCACAAGCCACAGTTGTTCACCATGGCTCGCACCAAGCAGACTGCTCGCAAGTCCACGGGAGGCAAGGCTCCTCGTAAGCAGCTGGCCACCAAGGCAGCACGCAAGTCTGCTCCTGCCACAGGGGGCGTGAAGAAGCCTCACCGTTACAGGCCCGGAACGGTCGCCCTGCGTGAGATCCGTCGTTACCAGAAGAGCACCGAGTTGCTCATCAGGAAGCTTCCCTTCCAGCGTCTGGTGCGTGAGATTGCCCAGGACTTCAAGACCGATCTTCGCTTCCAGTCGTCTGCCGTCATGGCTTTACAGGAGGCATCCGAGGCTTACCTGGTCGGTCTCTTCGAGGACACTAACCTCTGTGCCATCCACGCCAAGCGTGTCACCATCATGCCAAAGGACATTCAGCTTGCTCGCCGTATCCGTGGAGAGCGTGCATAAGCTAAATCGACCACACTAGTAAACACCAAACTCGGCCCTTCTCAGGGCCAAAATATCCTTCTAAGGAGATTTCAGACATTCCTGGTATCAGTCATATGGATTAACCTTCATCTACACATATCATAAATAAATACACTAATTTAGGTGTCATACATACACTGTACACGTGATATCAATAATTCAAGTCATTTGTAGTACAACCTGTCCTCTTACAAACAAAACGGCGCTTTTTGCTCTTATGTACCACAAAGGTGCACCCCCCCCCCCCCCCCCCCCCCCCCCCCCCCCCCCCCAAAAAAAAAAAAATTGTCATACTGTACTAGAAATCGAAGCAACTTGTATAAGTGACGTACTGTCCTGTCCCGTTTTATTCTGTTTTCGGTCCTCTGGCTTAATCTGTTAAGTTAGGAGACGACATTTTAAATTAACTATTTTCTTGACATTTTCAAACCTTAAGAGGACGGACTGACTGCATAGTTATCCTAACGTCGAACATAATAATGAATCTCTAATCTCTAGAAAAAGAGACCGAGTGCTTATAGGTGTGGAGGGAGGGAGGGAGGGAGGAGGGAGGAGAGAGAGAGAGAGAGAGAGAGAGAGAGAGAGAGAGAGAGAGAGAGAGAGAGAGAGAGAGAGAGAGAGAGAGAGAGAGAGAGAGAGAGAAACACACACACAGACAGTTTCATAAATATTCTCATTCTATAGTTATTTGCTTTCAGTGACAGAGGTTTTTGTTATAATAGTCATGGTGTCTAACACTCACAATCTCTTTAGAAATTAAAGTGTGGCTCCAATGGAGCCGAGTTTGTTGGTTGGTTTGAGGCCAAGCCACCACCTGCAGGCAGTCAGTCAGCCAGCCATTTACTTGGAGGAGGTGTACTTGGTGACGGCCTTAGTGCCCTCAGAGACGGCGTGCTTGGCCAGTTCTCCGGGCAACAGGAGCCTTACAGCCGTCTGGATCTCCCGACTGGTAATGGTGGAACGCTTGTTGTAGTGGGCCAGGCGAGAAGCCTCGGCGGCGATGCGCTCGAAGATGTCGTTCACGAACGAGTTCATGATCGACATGGCTTTGGAAGAGATACCGGTGTCGGGGTGGACTTGCTTCAGTACTTTGTAGATGTAGATGCTGTAGCTCTCCTTCCTCCTGCGCTTCTTTTTCTTATCGCCCTTGGCAATGGCCTTCTGGGCCTTTCCGGCCTTCTTGGCAGCCTTTCCAGATGCCTTGGGTGGCATGATGATGATGCTCGTGCCGGCGTTGTGACGATAGAATAATAATTTTGGCGCGAGTCGAGCTTTCCTTTTATATCCCGCTCGCGACTCAGCTCAGAGCGGGTCGCGTGGCGGAGCGCGGTGATTGGTCAGTGGCGGGCTCCCTTGATCCTGAGCGGGGTATATAACATGAAGCTCGCTTCTGCGGCGCGCATAAAACACCACAAACCCACAACTGCACCAGCAATGTCAGGACGCGGCAAGGGAGGCAAAGTGAAGGGCAAGTCAAAGTCCCGCTCCAGCAGGGCCGGACTTCAGTTCCCCGTGGGCAGAATTCACCGTCTGCTGCGCAAGGGCAACTACGCCGAACGCGTCGGTGCTGGCGCTCCTGTCTACCTGGCAGCCGTCATGGAATACCTCGCTGCCGAAGTTCTGGAGCTCGCCGGTAACGCCGCACGTGACAACAAGAAGACTCGTATCATCCCACGTCACTTGCAGTTGGCCATCCGCAACGACGAAGAACTCAACAAGCTTCTGTCTGGCGTAACCATTGCACAGGGAGGTGTTCTTCCCAACATTCAGGCAGTTCTTTTGCCAAAGAAGACAGAGAAGAAGTAAACACTTCTGCCACCACGACAAATAATACCATAACCAGGCTCCATCCGGAGCCACATACTCTTTAAGAGAGAGATTCAAGTAGACAATCAAATTTTATTCATTAATAATAACATTTATCTCGATTTCATTTGCAATGTGTTCATAACAAACAAACAAGCAAACAAAACAAAATCATAGGGCATATTCAGCATCACTTGCAATATTAACCAATCACACAAATCCAATATATATTTATATTTTATTTTAAGCGAGGAACTCATTTTCTATCAATTTTTAATTATACAAATTAACAAAAGCAACTCTTCACTGGACGTAATGAATTAATAAATGATGAAGGTTTTGATGTGCTTCATATATATATATATATATATATATATATATATATATATATATATATATATATATATATATATATATATATATATATATATATATATATATATATATATATATATATTATACTTGTGAACCAGAATATGTTTGAGCAGCAGCAGCAGCAGCGATCATGCCATTGGCCGCAGTGCAACAATTCAAATTTAAAGGGCCTGCTCGGGTATATAAGAAAGGCTGGGAGACTGGGGCCGGTGGTGGGTGATGGGTGATGAGTGATGGTGTGGTGTGGTGTTGTTAAGAGTTGATTTACAGCCAGCCAGCCAGCCAGCCAGCCAGCCAGCCAGCTGCAGCCAATGCAGGGCAGGGCAGGGCAGGGCAGGGCAGGGCAGGGCAGGGCAAGGAAAGGACAGGAAGGACAGGCAAAGGCAAGGCAAGGCAGGCAGGCAGGCAGGCAAGCAGGCAGGCAGGCAGGCAGGCAGGCAGGCAGGCAGGCAGGCAACAGCCAGCCAGACAACCAGCCACTCCCACTTTGTATTTATATGCATTCAATTTATATTCAAACATTATATATGTTAAGGGCCTTGTTTTAGTGTTTATTTTAAAAATGACAAACATCGAGTCGTCGTTTTACCAGTCCTTTGGCGTTAACGGTGATGCATTTTAAAACTGAACAGAAATCACCTTTTCTGGATATATCAAATATCGAATGCGCTTAATGTGCCTACAATTCAATCATTCAAAAAATACATAATTTACATCATGCATTTAACATGCAATGTTGTTCATGATGCTCAAACAAACAATACGTTAATTTAGTGTCCTCATTACAATCGTACATTTTATTGTCTCATTCGTATATAAAAAAAAAACTTTGTGAGAGGGCCGTTGGTATTGACTGGCAGTTGCGGGTTATTTCAACTGTTCCATTAGGTGGTGGTTGGGGGGGGGGGGGGGTTGCCCTTCTGGATTTGTGAGAGAGAAAGAGAGAGAGAGAGAAATGTTGGTGGAAGAAGTTACAAGTACTTCTATCTCCCCCCCCCCCCCCCCGAGGAATTCAATGACAAATCATCATGTGCCTTACTTTCTGAATAGAATCATTAACACAAAACCCTCTTCATAAATATGGTAGCCTTTTCATAGAACGGACAATAAGATTTGTACATGCACAAAAAAAAAATCCTTTAAATTACCAATACAATGTGAGAACTTTACTTTTATAACTAAAGTTGCACATTTATACCAACTCTACGGTGGCTGGGTGGTAAAGTGTGGGGGCTGGTGTTTCGGAAGTCGCGAGTTCAAATGCAATGAGAATGATACCGTTTTTTTTTTTTTTTTTTTTTTTGCCATACAATCTTCCTAATACTATTATGTGTGTGTGTGTGTGTGTGTGTGTGTGTTTTTGTTCATTCTTTTGTTTTATAGATGACATACATATTGACTCCTTGTACCAGTCCTTTAGGCTTTGGGGAAGCAATGGTGGTGGTGGTGCATTTCAAACTAAACCAAAAAATCACCAGTTCTGGACGCGTCAAATATCATATCCGCTTAATGTGTCTACAACCTAATTACTCAAAACTACACTATTTAATTCATTCATATCATGTGCATATTGGTCATTATGCTCATACAACCGACATACAAATCTATTTTCATTGTTAGAATCATACATTTCACCAAGTAATACAGATACAAAGAGATTTTCTTTCTGAGAAGGCCGTTAGTATTGGCAGGCAGGCATTTGAGGGTTATTATTTCGCCTGTTGATTGGGGGAGGGTTGATGTGTTAGGGGGTTTTCGGTTAGGTGTGGTGGTGGTGGTGGTGGTGGTGGTGGTGGTGGTGGTGGTGGTTGGTGGTTGGTGGTGGTTGGTGGTGGTGGTGGTGGTGGTGGTGGTGGTGGTGGTGGTGTGATTGGTGGTAGTGGTGGTGGTGGTGGTTGGTGGGAGGGAGGGAGGGAGGGAGGGGGGGGGGGAATATGCTTGGGGGGGGGGGGAATGGTGGTCTGTGGATTCCTTCTCCACCCCTTACATATAAGCAAAAATATGCCTTCACAGCTGTGGGTATAGAAACATTAACACAAATTATATCAGTAACTGATATTGTAGCCTTTTAAACAGAAAAGATTTGTACATACAAATACTTTTAAATTATCATTTATTTGTGGAAATGGCATTTACGTCATTAAATTGATACCTCAGCATCAAGTGTTCTGCAGTGGTCCAGTGGTAATTAAGTGTGTAAGTGATATTCTTGGAGTTGCTACTTCAAACCCGGATTAAGATATATACAACATGTTTTGTTTTGTTTTGTTTGTTTGTTTCTTTTTGTATAAAGCCTCACACACTATCTATATTAAGCCAGTTTGTTTTTAAACACGACATACATATTAATTCATTTTACCAGGCCAGCTTACCACACAACTCCGTGAATTTCCCCCGTGGAGCCACCATTCAAACAAAAACAAACAGACAAAAGAAAAAACATTATTGCCAACAGCATTTGGTGTTCCCAGGCGGTCACCCATCCAAGTACTAACCAAACCCAACGTTGCTTAACTTCGCTGATCGGACGAGAAGCGGTGTTCTCAACGTGGTATGGCCGTTGGCATGAGACTGCCTACACATTGTGCCTAATAACCAACTCTTTTAGTCATGGGAGGATACGGACCTGCTAATTGTGTCTTAATGGAAATTGTATCCTAACATATTTTTGTCTCCTTGGCATGGATATTTAACATCGTTTATTCAGTCTTGGCTTTATGTTCTTTCGCCATTTACAGACATTTTACGTCTACCTACTGCCTCAGCCTCCCCTACCCTGCCTGCCAATTTCTAATGAATTTGTGGATTTTCTTTTGTAATACATACATGTGTGTGCTCATCTGCTCTTCAGTTTTTATGACATTTGTCTCATCTGTCCTGCTTTATGATACTTTTACAAAGAACACGAACAAATGCTTGTATTTTAGAGAAGATATGGGATCCAGGTTTCGGAGCCGTAAAACCAACCGTCGTGATTGGTGGACGAGTTGCCAGGTTGCAGCTTCTGTACCGTGCCGGCACATAAATAGGTTCGGCTGAAGCTGCGGCAGCATCATTCCCCCGTGACTGTCTGTCTGAGCGTCTCTCATCACCTTGGTTGATTCATCATCATGGTAGAAGCAAAGCCTACCAAGAAGGCTGCTGCTGCTGCTGCTGCGGTGGCCACCAGGAAACCTCGTGTCCAGGTTGCTCACCCGAAAACTAGTGAAATGGTTCTAGCCGCGGTCGGAGCACTCAAAGACCGTAAGGGCTCGTCTCTACAAGCAATCAAGAAGCACGTTGTTGCCAACAACAAAGTCGAGGCTGCCAAGATCGCCATTTACATCCGAAGATTTCTCAGGAAAGCAGTGGCTGACGGCATTCTTCTTCAGACAAAGGGAAGTGGAGCTAGCGGATCATTCAAGTTGGCCGTAGCAGAGAAGAGGGCCGTTGTAACTCCCAAGAAAGCCACCACAACCAAGAAACCATCTACAGCAGCAAAGAAGGCCGTGGTAACTCCCAAGAAAGCCGCCACAACCAACAAACCACCTACAGCCTTGAAAAAGAAGAAGCAGCAGCAGCAGCAGCTTGCTGTTGTGAACAAAAAGCCCAAAATAAAGAAAGCTTCAAAGTCTCCCAAACCACCCAAGGCAAAGAAAGCTGTCAAGAAAACAAAGGCAAAATAAACGACGACATGCAAGCAGCATGAATAAACATGACAACAAATATCCAGGCCTCCTCCCTCATTGGAGGGGCCTCATATGATTCCAAAAAGAGTTTAATTTTTTAGACAAATAAATCATTACCTTCGGGGATATATATATATATATATATATATATATATATATATATATATATATATATATATATATATATATATATATATATATATATATATATATATATATGGGTATGGTTGATATGGTACCAAAGTTTTGGGTGAGGTATTGACATTTACACAAGATAAAGCACGAACCAATGGGAATAAAAACATAAGAATGGAAGTAACTGCAGAACGCCTATTGGCCCATAGCATCAACACTTCCTCTTGATGCTTCTATATTTCTTCGGAGACTTGAAGATATATATATATATATATATATATATATATATATATATATATATATATATATATAATATATATATATATTATATATATATATACATATATATATGGGTATGGTTGATATGGTACCAAGTTTTGGGTGGGTATTGACATTTACACAAGATAAAGCACGAACCAATGGAATAAAAACATAAGA
>WNGS01025069.1:36535-50678 GCA_020271785.1 Procambarus virginalis | reverse complement strand
GTGTGTGTGTGTGTGGTGTGTGTGTATGTGTGTGTTTGTGTGTGTGTGTGTGTGTGTGTGTGTGTGTGTGTTGTGTGTGTGTGTGTGTGTGTGTGTGTGTGTGTACTCACCTAGTTGTACTCACTTAGTTGTGTTTGCGGGGGTTGAGCTCTGGCTCTTTGGTCCTGCCTCTCAACTGTCAATCAACTGGTGTACAGATTCCTGAGCCTATTGGGCTCTATCATATCTACATTTGAAACTGTGTATGGAGTCAGCCTCCACCACAACACTACTTAATGCATTCCATTTGTTAAGTACCTGACACTGAACAAATTCTTTCTAACGTCTCTGTGGTTCATCTGAATACTAAGTTTCCACCTGTGTCCCCTTGTTCATGTCCCACCCGCGCTAAAGATTTTGTCTTTGTTCACCCTGTCAATTCACCTGAGAATTTTGTAGGTGGCTATCATGTCTCCCCTTACTCTTCTGTTTTCCAGGGATGTGAGGTTCAGCTCCTTTAGCCTTTCCTCGTAACCCATCCTCTCAGTTCCGGGACCAGTCTGGTGGCATACCTCTGAATCATCTCTAACTTCGTCTTGTGTTAAACTAAGTATGGACTCCAGGCTGGAGCTGCATACTCCAGGATTGGTCTTACATCAGTGGTATACAAGGTCCTGACGATTCCTTACACAAGTTTCTAAAGGCAGTTCCTATACTGGCCAGTCTAGCATATGCCGCTGATGATATCCTTTTGATGTGGGACTCTGGGGACAGGTTCGGTGTGATATCGACCCCCAGATCTTTCTCTCTATTTGACTCTTGCAGGATTTCACCTCTCAGATGGTACCTTGTGTTCAGCCTTCTGCTCCCTTCGCCTAATTTCATCACTTTACACTTTCCTGAGTTGAATTCTATTTCACGGCTATTTCTATTTCCACGGCATATTTCTAATGCAGAGTCCAGTACTCACCTAGTTGTACTCACCTAGTTGTGCTTGCGGGGGTTGAGCTCTGGCTCTTTGGTCCCGCCTCTCAACCGTCAATCAACAGGTGTACAGTTTCCTGAGCCTATTGGGCTCTATCATATCTACACTTGAAACTGTGTATGGAGTCAGCCTCCACCACATCGCTTCCTAATGCATTCCATTTGTCAACCACTCTGACACTAAAAAAGTTCTTTCTAATATCTCTGTGGCTCATTTGGGCACTCAGTTTCCACCTGTGTCCCCTAGTGCGTGTGCCCCTTGTGTTAAACAGCCTGTCTTTATCAACCCTGTCGATTCCCTGAGAATCTTGAATGTGGTGATCATGTCCCCCCTAACTCTTCTGTCTTCCAACGAAGTGAGGTTTAATTCCTGCAGTCTCTCCTCGTAGTTCATACCTCTCAGCTCGGGTACTAGTCTGGTGGCAAACCTTTGAACCTTTTCCAGTTTAGTCTTATGCTTGACTAGATAGGGACTCCATGCTGGAGCCGCATACTCCAGGATTGGTCTGACATATGTGGTATATAATGTTCTGAAAGATTCCTTACACAAGTTTCTAAAGGCCGTTCTTATGTTAGCCAACCTGGCATATGCTGCTGATGTTATCCTCTTGATATGAGCTTCAGGGGACAGGTCTGGCGTGATATCAACCCCCAGGTCTTTCTCTCTCTCTGACTCTTGAAGTATTTCATCTCCCAAATGATACCTTGTATCTGGTCTCCTGCTTCCTACCCCTATCTTCATTACATTACATTTGCTTGGGTTAAACTCTAACAGCCATTTGTTCGACCATTCCTGCAGCTTGTCCAGGTCTTCTTGAAGTCTCAAGCTGTCCTCCTCTGTCTTAATCCTTCTCATAATTTTGGCGTCGTCAGCAAACATTGAGAGGAATGAGTCTATATCCTCTGGGAGATCATTTACGTATATCAGAAACAGGATAGGTCCAAGTACAGAGCCCTGTGGGACTCCACTGGTGACTTCACGCCAGACCTGTCCCCTGAAGCTCATATCAAGAGGATAACATCAGGAGCATATGCCAGGTTGGCTAACATAAGAACGGCCTTTAGAAACTTGTGTAAGGAATCTTTCAGAACAATATATACCACATATGTCAGACCAATCCTGGAGTATGCGGCTCCAGCATGGAGTCCCTATCTAGTCAAGCATAAGACTAAACTGGAAAAGGTTCAAAGGTTTGCCACCAGACTGTGTGTATGTGTATGTGAGGGCGTGTGTGTGTGTGTGTGAGGTGTATATAGATATTGTAGGTGACATTCAAGCCAACAGTCTTTGCTGTCAAACACGTCTGAAACCTCAGGAATGCTTTAAATTTTTTAGATAAATGTATATTTTCACTTACATTGTGTCAGCAAGTAAATAAGAAAAATCAATGCATTAATGTGTTCACGATTTAAAAAATCGTGATGGAAATTGATTAACATTGATGGAAATGTTTCTGAACTCAAATTTGATATACTGTTGATGACATTTTTTGCGTTTCGAATACCGCCATGCGACCAACAGATGTCCAGGGGCCAGATTCCCGAAGGTACTTACGAACGTTTTTCTTCTTAGCTACGAATGTTTTTCTTCTTAGCGCCTTCGTGGCGGCTACGTCGGTATTCAGGTAGCTACACTAAGAAGAAAAACCTTCTTAAATTTGGTCCGTCACTAAGTGTGCTGTCGACCTCTCGTAGCTTTATGTAAACTGGATATAACTCAAATTTTCTCTACTACATAACACTGGGATCGATTTTAAGATTTTGGAACAGATAACAAAAGATTATAGCTGGGAATCTTGTGAAGAGGAGTCCTTCGTGTAGTTATATATGCATTCTCTGCTTGAAACTTGAAGTAAATATGTCTTTTATGATATTAGAATTAGTTTTATAATAGCAAGATATTATACCAGTAGTTATTAAGTAAATAAACACTGGTGAACATGAAATATGAGAGAAGGTGATGAGCCCTGCCTGATGGGATCATTTACTATCACCAAATGCCCCTGTTCACCTAGTAGTAAGGGTGTACCTTAGCTATACATACCATTTCTAATTTATTTAGTTTGGTTTTATTTTGAAATTAAATCTGGGTGAGACATAAAAAAAAAAATGCTGCACAAATGATGTTAGGTAAGGAGAAGGGTAAAACGTCAAAACTTTATTCATTGAATACTTAAAGCTATAATTATGACTATATGGACTATTAAAAAAGAGAGAGGGAAGTAGGGGTCCAAGACCTCTTCCTGTTACACAACTTGGGTGTGGAACAAGTAATTATCAAAAGAAGGCACCATGCCGGGAAGGCTATGTAGCAGTAAGGCAGTGAGGTGAGGCAGCTACTTATTTGAGGAATGCCTATTTTATTTACCTTATAAGCTGAGGCAGCTTATTTTATTTGAGGAATACTCAGCTAATTCCTCTACATTTAGCATGGAACAAATTTTGTGTCCAAAACCTCTTCCTGCTACACAATTTGGCTGTGTGTAACCAAACTAGAAGTGCTCTACAAAGCAAGACACCCAGAATGTGGAATGACCTCCCGAATCATGTCAAAGGCTGTACCTCTCTCAACCAGTTTAAGAGTAAAACCAAGTACTACCTAATTAACTCCATGTAACCTATCTTACCCCCTAAATGTCAACCCATGTCTTGCTATTTTTTAAACAATGCTGTTTGTTCACCAACGAATATAATTGCTGATTTTTGCTATGTTACCCCCATTTTTTTTAATCCTTCTTTCTACACAATTTATACCTAAATTCCAGCTAAAAAAATATCATTAAGACAATTGGTGGGCCCTTTAACAAACCGCCGGCTTTCTGTCCTTGTCGAGGCCACTAGATAGTTAGTGGCCCTTGGGTAAATTCAGTAAATATATACAATAATTGTCAGCGCATCTTCCGAGCAACAAGGACAGCTACACAGTATCTCTTAGAATTACGTAGGTAAACAACAAATGTAACATATTTGTTTACTACAATGTCGGTGCTGCCTGTAGAAGTTGTAAAAACATAGTTTTATTTCGAAATATACTAATTTTATAAGAAAATTCGACGTAAATAGGAGGCAGTAGAGCTCTGATAAGCCAGCGCTAAATCATCAATATGAAGAATGATGCCTGCTCTCTGATTGGCCAAACGAAACAGTAGTGACCTCTATTGGCACGCAGGTGAACCAGACTCAAAACCCAAATATGTTCCTAAGTCGGCGTACCTGAATTGCACCTAAGCATCTTCTTAGGGCATACTTAGGAACCTTCGTAGAAAACCTACTAACGAAGAAATACATAGAGCTTCGTGAATCTAGGTCCAGATGGCCAGCAAGGCTCCAGTCTGCCCGCCGGCCTTCTCCAGTGAACAGTTCTACACNTATACTATATATATATATATATATATATATATGTCGTACCTAGTAGCCAGAACGCACTTCTTAGCCTACTATGCAAGGCCCGATTTGCCTAATAAGCCAAGTTTTCCTGAATTAATTTATTTTCTCTAATTTTTTTCTTATGAAATGATAAACCTACCCATTTCATTATGTATGAGGTCAATTTTTATTTATTGGATTAAAATTAACGTAGATATATGACCGAACCTAACCAACCCTACTAACGTAACCTAACGTATCTTTATAGGTTAGGTTAGGTTAGATAGCCGAAAAAGTTTGGTTAGGTTAGGTTAGGTAGGTAGGTAGTCTAAAAACAATTAATTCATGAAAACCTGGCTTATTAGGCAAATCGGGCCATGCATAGTAGGCTGAGAAGTGTGATCTGGCTACTAGGTACGACATATATATATATATATATATATATATATATATATAATATATATATATATATATAATTATATATATATATATACTGCGCCACACTGAGGCGCTGAAAACAAAAAACTGGAAGCCCTCGGGTCTCTGGTGACGTCAGTGAGCTTGGAACCCAATTCCTTCAGAAATCCCAATGCACTCTTGCCCCAGGGGGCCATGCGTCTCAGACGCTATGGGAACAAAGAGGTATTGACCTTCCAGTCGCCTGTACTTGGGTGATTTTGCTGTTTCCCTGTGGTTTGCCGCCCCACCTGCTTGATCAGCTCCGAAGTGT
The DNA here is from genome assembly GCA_020271785.1 of Procambarus virginalis. NCBI lineage: Eukaryota > Metazoa > Arthropoda > Malacostraca > Decapoda > Cambaridae > Procambarus > Procambarus virginalis. Next base: position 45,619 of record WNGS01025069.1, on the reverse strand, counting down.
ACATAGTGTCAGCCAGGGTGGATACACATGTGTAGTCCCACACCAACTGTCTACCCTCCTTCCAGGAGTATATGGTGATGCCATCAGGGTGAAGTGCGGGGAAATTCGGTTTTGGACCCCTAGGATGCGAGGTTCTCTCTCCGCTGGGCACCTAGCTAAGACGAGGCTTCTCTTGATGATGTCATTGACCTCGTTGTGTCTTGCATGCCAGCCCTTTGTGCTTCCGCAATGCAACCCATGCAGTCCGTATTGGTCTGCTTCCACCCTTTTGCAATACACTTGTATTCAGTGTGAATTTGGGCACCAAGGCGGAAGGCCACTGCTACACGAAGGGATTCTGGATCTAGGCGCGTGCCCATTGCTGACATGGGTACTGCCAGGAGAAAGTCTCCTGCGTGGGGGGGCACGCACTGCTCTGAGGCGGGCTTTCTCCTTGTCTGATGTTGCGGCGCTGAGCATGGCATCAGCTACTTTTTCCACTAGAGGGTGGTCCCAGCCGGACTGTTGTGTTGTTTTGTTCGCTCTATAATGGTTGCTGGGGCTGCAAGAACATCCCACTGATTTGAACATTCAGTGAAAGCAGGATCGTGTATTCCTGCTGAATCTCTCAGGATTGCAGGCAAGATATCTCTGACGAGGTCGAGCGATGCATGGGAGGAGGAAAGGAAGGCTGGTAGAGCAATTTGGGAGGCTGTGCGGACACCAGGGCCGCCGAGTTTACAGGAAGGGTTGCTTGCTCCCACTGAGAGTCGTCCAATGGCAGGTTCAGGACTTTCACCAGCATGGACCTCAGGAGGGTGTCATACACATTAACTTTAACATAATCACATATTATGTATATATATATATATATATATATATATATATATATATATATATATATATATATATATATATAATATACATATATATATATATGTATATATATATATATATACCCGAAATTACCATCTCTTTTAAGGGTCTGAGCTTGGTGCAGTGGGTTAAGGCGTTACCTGTTATGCCAGTGGCTGGAAGGCTTCTGTGCTGGCTAGGGTTCGAGTCTCCTGGTGGAAAAGTGTTCTATAGTTATATATATATATATATATATATATATATATATATATATATATATATATATATATATATATATATATATATATATACATGACAGTGTCAGACAGTTTCGTATTTTAATACATCTTCAGAAGAGTCCTTCTGAAGATGTGTTAATATACGAAAGTTCTTAAGGAAATTCCTGTTTCAATTTTCCTCCTGGTCTGACACTGTCACATTTTAATCAATTGTTTATTTTCGTGATATACACACATATATGTATATGTCGTACCTAGTAGCCAGAACGCACTTCTTAGCCTTGTATGCAAGGCCCGATTTGCCTAATAAGCCAAGTTTTCATGAATTAATTGTTTTTCGACTACCTAACCTACCTAACCTTGCCTAACCTAACTTTTTTCGGCTACCTAACGTAACCTAACTATAAAGATAGGTTAGGTAAGGTAGGGTTGGTTAGGTTCGGTCATATAAGTACGTTAATTTTAACTCCAATAAAATCATTTCATAAGAAAAAAAATTAGAGAAAATATATTAATTCATGAACACTTGGCTTATTAGGCAAATCGGGCCATGCATAGTAGGCCGAGTACGACGTTCTGGCTACTAGGTACGACATATACATATATATACATATATATATATATATATATGCATTTGGGTGAGGTGACATGTTACAATGGTTTGGGGTGAGGTGAACACAACACAGAACACGAAACAATGGGTATAAGCTAAAGGGAAGAATAGATCTGTAACTGCAGAAGGCCTATTGGCCCATATTTCTTGATGTTTCTATATTGGAGCGGAGTCTTGAAGTGGGTAGAATATAGTTGTGCGTTAAATTGGCTGTTGATTGCTGGTGTTGACTTCTTGATGTATAGTGCCTCGCAGATGTCAAGCCGCCTGTTGTCGCTGTATATATATACATATATACATATATATATATTATATATATATATATATATATATATATATATATATATATATATAAAATATATATATATATATATATATATATATATATATATATATATATAACTGAAAACTCACACCCCAGAAGTGACTCGAACCCATACTCCCAGGAGCAAAGCAACTGGTAACTGCAGGGCGCCTTAATCCGCTTGACCATCACGACCGGACATAAGGAAGTGATAGCCTGAGCTATATGAACCACTTCCCCGCCGGCACCTGGATGGTTATCTTGGGCATAGCATTTTATCAAATCACCTCATTTTTTTGGGGCAACACGTGAGGAACACAAATGCAAACAAGCCTGAATGGTCCCCAGGACTAGATACAACTGAAAACTCACACCCCAGAAGTGACTCGAACCCATACTCCAGGAGCAAAGCAACTGGTAACTACAGGGCGCCTTAATCCGCTTGACCATCACGACCGGACATAAGGAAGTGATAGCCTGAGCTATATGAACCACTTCCCCGCCGGCACCTGGATGGTTATCTTGGGCATAGCATTTTATCAAATCACCTCATTTTTGGGGCAACACGTGAGGAACACAAATGCAAACAAGCCTGAATGGTCCCCAGGACTAGATACAACTGAAAACTCACACCCCAGAAGTGACTCGAACCCATACTCCCAGGAGCAAAGCAACTGGTAACTACAGGGCGCCTTAATCCGCTTGACCATCACGACCGGACATAAGGAAGTGATAGCCTGAGCTATATGAACCACTTCCCCGCCGGCACCTGGATGGTTATCTTGGGCATAGCATTTTATCAAATCACCTCATTTTTTGGGGCAACACGTGAGGAACACAAATGCAAACAAGCCTGAATGGTCCCCAGGACTAGATACAACTGAAAACTCACACCCAGAAGTGACTCGAACCCATACTCCCAGGAGCAAAGCAACTGGTAACTACAGGGCGCCTTAATCCGCTTGACCATCACGACCGGACATAAGGAAGTGATAGCCTGAGCTATATGAACCACTTCCCCGCCGGCACCTGGATGGTTATCTTGGGCATAGCATTTTATCAAATCACCTCATTTTTTGGGGCAACACGTGAGGAACACAAATGCAAACAAGCCTGAATGGTCCCCAGGACTAGATACAACTGAAAACTCACACCCCAGAAGTGACTCGAACCCATACTCCCAGGAGCAAGCAACTGGTAACTACAGGGCGCCTTAATCCGCTTGACCATCACGACCGGACATAAGGAAGTGATAGCCTGAGCTATGTCCGGTCGTGATGGTCAAGCGGATTAAGGCGCCCTGTAGTTACCAGTTGCTTTGCTCCTGGGAGTATGGGTTCGAGTCACTTCTGGGGTGTGAGTTTTCAGTTGTATCTAGTCCTGGGGACCATTCAGGCTTGTTTGCATTTGTGTTCCTCACGTGTTGCCCCAAAAAATGAGGTGATTTGATAAAATGCTATGCCCAAGATAACCATCCAGGTGCCGGCGGGGAAGTGGTTCATATAGCTCAGGCTATCACTTCCTTATGTCCGGTCGTGATGGTCAAGCGGATTAAGGCGCCCTGTAGTTACCAGTTGCTTTGCTCCTGGGAGTATGGGTTCGAGTCACTTCTGGGGTGTGAGTTTTCAGTTGTATCTAGTCCTGGGGACCATTCAGGCTTGTTTGCATTTGTGTTCCTCACGTGTTGCCCCAAAAAATGAGGTGATTTGATAAAATGCTATGCCCAAGATAACCATCCAGGTGCCGGCGGGGAAGTGGTTCATATAGCTCAGGCTATCACTTCCTTATGTCCGGTCGTGATGGTCAAGCGGATTAAGGCGCCCTGTAGTTACCAGTTGCTTTGCTCCTGGGAGTATGGGTTCGAGTCACTTCTGGGGTGTGAGTTTTCAGTTGTATCTAGTCCTGGGGACCATTCAGGCTTGTTTGCATATATATATATATATATATAATATATATATATATATATGTATATTTATTTATTTATATAAAGAAGGTACATTGGGTTTGTGAGAATACATAGCATTGTAATTACAATCTTGTAAAGCCTCTAGTCCGCGCATCGTTTCGGGCAGGTCCTTAATCTAACAAACAATTTTAAGTAGGTAATTTTAGCAGAATTAATAAAATAAGAACAGATACATTGCAAGAAAAAAATGAGATGAGAGAGATTAGTAAGTATACTAAAGCACATTGGTATATTAAAGCTCTGATTGATTGCAGTGACAGCTTGATTGGTAATTTAAACAAGATTAATAGGCACCTTACAACAAATTGATAGCACATATAAGAAGACAGCAATGATCACAATGGTAAAGTTGTTCGTATTGGGTACATAATGATTGGGGGATTGGGTAGCAGTAGATACAGTGCAATTTTTAATCAACAAGGTAAAAAACTATGAAGAGGAAATTAGGTACTTTTTAGTTTTGTTTTTGAATGACGCAAAAGTTGGACAGCTTTTTAATTCATTAGGGAGTGAGTTCCCATAGACTGGGTACCTTTATTTGCATAGAGTGTTTACACAGATTAAGTTTGAATCTGGGGATATCAAAGATATATTTATTTCTAGTGTGGTGATAATGGGTCCTATTACATCAGGGTTTTGTAAATGTAGTTGACACAAGAGAATTTGTGTTTTAATTAATATTCCTTTTACATAAAGAAGTAGGCAACTAGGAGTTGTAAAAGATACAGTGTGAGTTTGAAGCACAAGGTAGGAAACTATGAGGATGAAATAAGGTTCTTTTTTATTTTACTTTTGAACTAGGCATGGTTTGGAAACTTTTTAATTTATCAGTGAGAAAATTCCAAAGACTGGGCCCTTTCATTTGCATGGGGTGTTTGCACAGATTTAGTCTTACTCTGGGGATATATAAGCGATATTTATTTCCGGTATGGTGCTCATTGGTTCTATTAAGTAAATAGTAAAAAAGTTTCAGATCAACATTAGCATTTAGGAACAAGGTTTTGTACATGTAGATTGCACAGGAGAATGTGTGGAGTGAGTGTATGTTTAGCATGTTAAGGGACTTAAATAGCGGGGTTGTGTGTTGTTTGACAACGAAGTTTATTATAGTTCGGATCCTGCATCCTCTCCGAGGCACAAACCAGGGTTTTACATAATTCCCCCATACACTCGGGCTCTGTCAACAAGCTATTATACCACTTCGCCCTGACTTCAATACACACAGAAATCACAATAGCGTCACAATTCAGTTAGCCAAAGATGAACATTATTGAGTTCAGTATTAATTGTCTTTCAGAATAAGATGATGAGGACTGGAGAAAATGAAGGTTTTGTCATCGGCAAATAAAATTGGCTAGAGGTGTTCAGAGGCATTTGGAAGGTCATTAATGGAGATGAGAAAGAGGAGAGGGTCAAGTACACACTGACATGTGGAACACAAATGTTAGTGGGTAGGGTGGGAGAATTCAATTCATCCTCGAATCTCACATGTCCTCGTGAACTTTATTCGTACTTCTTTGCTGTGAAAACCTCCCTTGTTGCTGTCCTTTTTTACTTGGAAAAGGCGTATAATATCACCTGGAGATACCATATTCTGTCCCAACTTCGTTCAGTTTTACCTTCGTTATAATCTCCCTCTCTTCCTCCAATGCTTCCTCTCTAGTCGTTCCTTTAGTGTGAGGTTTTATACCACTTTCTGCCTCTTTTCGGTAATACGAAGTTGTTCCCCAATGTAGTGTTCTGAGCACTACTGTTTTCCTGATTGCCCTCAACAGTCTTCCTTCCTCCCTTCATTCTGACTTTTCCTTATCGTTCTTCCTTATCGTTTTTCTTATCGTTCTATGTGGACGATCTGCTGTCAAGGTGATGACTCGCCTTTCCTCCAACGACGGCAGAAACTAACGACTGATGCCGTGTCGTCCTGGGCCACCAGTCATGGCTTCAAGTTCACTATAACTAAGACTTGTGCTCTGTCCTTTACTAGGAAGCAGGTCGTTCTTCGTCCCTTTTGTCCCTTTATGTTAATCATCTTTTGTATAAGGATTCTAATAAACCTCTGGGGTTATTGTTTGACAAACGTTTGTCTTGGTCACATTATATATAATGTGACCAAGACAAACGAGTGTCAAACAATAACCCCAGGGGTTTAGCAGAATCATTGTACAAAAGTACCTCCGAGGTGAATGTTCTAAGGCCCTTAAATTAAATGCCCTTAAACTAAGGCCCTTAGTGTAGTGTAGAGTTAACTACATAAGGTCCTGTCCCATACGTTCTGGGGATTGTTTTCATTCCCCAGGTTTTCCATTAATCAATTGATTAATGGATTAATGGATAATGGATTAATTAAGAGGGCACACTCCTCTCTTTAATTTCCTCTCTCATCCGGTCTAAACTAGATTATGGCTGCCCTGCTTACTTGTCTACCTCTCCCTTCACCCTTCGTCGTCTTGATGCTCTTTACCATACTGGGCTCCGCCTCAGCTCAGGTACCTTTCGTTCCACTCCTACCCAGAACTTCATATGTTGAAACCGGCAACTTGTCTCTTCAGGATCATCGCGAACGCTCGTTTCCTCGCCACTTTGTGCGGTCCTAACAACAACCTCATTCTCGCTCATGTCATACTTTGACCTTTACCCCGCCTGTGGGCCCTGTTCTTTTTCACCACCATCCCCTTTCTGTACGATTCTCACCCTTGTAAGGTTCTCTCTCGGTTCGTGTTACTAATATTTCTCCTCATGTCATTCCATCCTTGCCTCTATAGAGGGTCCCTCTTCCTAAGTTTTATAAAACTTCGACCTGCATGGTAAAAGCTTTCACTCCTCCTACAGATCTGAAACGCCTTTTTCTTGCTCACTTTTCTTCACACTCCCACTGAATTTCCGTCTTCACAGAGGGATCTAAGTCTGTAGACGGTGTAGGCTACTCCTTGTATTTCCTGATTACACCTAAATGTGTCGCAGGCTCCCGAGACTAGCATCTTCACTGCAGAAACTTTATGAAATTCTGAATGTACTTCGTCAACTGCATTCTTGCTGTCACTCTTCCTTTGTTGTTGTAGTTGACTCTCGCAGTGCCCTCATGGCGCTGGAGTCCTTTAATCCTGTCCATTCTGTGGTAGTCGAAATTCAGCATTGGCCTTATCTTATCTCCTGCAGATTTAAGACAGTTGAACACAGGATCGCTGGTCTTCTGTAACTGGTATCAAGCTGCATGCTCTTAAGTTAGAATGCCCACCCATTTCCTTCCTCCTACCACTGTAACTGGAGGTGGGAAACCTCTCTGGTGTGGTTACATATTGGCCATACCCATTTAACTCACGGGCACGTAATGGAGCGCCACCCTGTTCTTTATTATCCGAACAGCATTGTCCCTCTCATGGTCGTGCATATCCTTGTTGAATGTCCTTAATTCCAGGATGTGTGGCGTCTAGCTCTTGTGACCATGAGGTCACAGTAGCAAGTGGCCCAGTGGGTCTGTACGTGCATGTATGTGTGAGTGTGTATGTATGGGTGCGTGTAACACGTGTGTATTCATCTAGTTATGCTTGCGGAGGTTGAGGTCTGCTCTTTCGGCCGCCCTCTCAACTGTCAATCAATTAACAGTACTAACTACTAAAAAATAATTATCCTCCTCCACACTCACACACACCCAGAAAGCAGTCCGTAGCAGCTATCTACTCCCAGGTACATATATACTGCTAGTAATAGGCCCATCAGGGTTAAGGAAACTCTGTCCATCTGTCTCCAACGGTTGGGGGATCGAGCCCCCGCTCCCTAGGTCCGCAAGTCTAGAGCGCTGTCTGCTCACCACCCAGCCCCTGTGTGTGGGTGTGTGTGTGTTTGTGTGTGTGTGTGTGTGTGTGTGTGTGTGTGGTGTGTGTGTGTTGTGTGTGTGTGTGTGTGTATACTTACCGATTGTACTTACTGAATTGTGCTTGCGAGGGTGAACTCTGGCTCTTTAGTCCCGTCTCTCATCGTCATCAACTAATGTACTCGTTCCTGAGCCTACTGGGCTCTATCTTATCTACACTTAAGCTGAGTATGGAGTCAGCCTCCACCACATCACTTCCTAATGCATTCCATTTGTCTACTACTCTGACACTGATAAAATCTTTCTAACGTCCTATGACTATTTTGGGCACTCAATTTCCATCTGTGTCCCCTAGTGCGTGTGCCCCTTGTGTTAAATAGTCTGTCTTTATCTACCCTGTCAATTCATCTGAGAATCTTGTATGTGGTGATCATGTCCCCTCCAACTCTTCTGTCTTCCAGTGACGTGAGGTTTAATTCCTGTAGTCTCTCCTCGTAGCTCATAACCCTCAGTTCGGGTACTAGTCTGGTGGCAAACGTTTGAAGCTTTTAATTTAGTCATATGGTTTGACTAGAAATGGACTCCATGCTGGAGCCGCATACTCCAGGATTGGTCTGACATATGTGGTATATAATGTTCTGAAAGATTCCTTACGCAAGTTTCTAAAGACCGTTCTTACGCAAGCCGGTCTGGGAAGCCGTCGGCCGAGCGGGACAGCACGCTGGACTAGTGATCCTGTGGTCCTGGTTTCGATCCCAGTCCGGTGAGAAACAATGGGCAGAGTTTCTTTCACCCTATGCCCCTGTTACCTAGCAGTAAAATAGGAACCTGGGTGTTAGTCAGCTGTCACGGGCTGCTTTCTGGGGTTGGAGGCCTGGTCGAGGACCGGGCCGCGGGGACACTAAAGCCCCGAAATCATCTCAAGATAACCTCCCCCATCTCAAGATAGCCAATCTGGCATATGCCGCTGATGTTATCCTCTTGATATGAGCTTCAGGGGACAGGTCTGGCGTGATATCAACCCCAGGTCCTTCTCTCTCTCTCTGACTCTTGAAGTATTTCATCTCCCAAATGATACCTTGTCTCCTGCTCTCTACACCTATCTTCATTACATTACATGTGCTTGGGTTAATCTCTAACAACCATTTGTTCGACCATTCCTGCAGCTTGCCAGGTCTTCTTGAAGCCTCAAACTGTCCTCCTCTGTCTTAATCCTTCTCATAATTTTGGTGTCGTCAGCAAGCATTGAGAAGAATGAGTCTTGGAGATCATTTACATATATCAGAAACAGGACAGGTCCGAGTACAGAGCCCTGTG
>WNGS01025066.1:39622-53111 GCA_020271785.1 Procambarus virginalis | reverse complement strand
TTTGAACGTTTATGTAATGCACTAAAATCTTGTACCTTGAGAACTGGTACAAATTATACCTGAACTAATATCATTAGTACTGTTTCATCTTTAGCACGTGAGGTATTTAATTAGGAAATGCTAAGGTCTTTAATATATATGCATGTTTATATATTCAAATTTCAAACACCTTTATTACCCAGATATTCCTAAGAGAAAGTGAGTCTTGTACGGTGATTGTGGTTGGAGCCTGGTAACACGCGGAGTAGTTTGGCTCGGCGGTCGACATCCAGTGAGAGTACAGTCCAGCCTCATTCATCGCTCGTATCCTTTCACCCACCAACAAATAAGAATTAAACATCACATGACTTTTTTTTTATTATATATATGTTAATTACTTTACATTTAATATTCATTGGAATTGCAGATGTAATAGTCATGTACGATAAACATATCACTATTTCTCTCTCTGAATATATTTTCTTCCTAATGCTAAAAATAATTTGGTGGGTTAGTCTTACCCAATATGTAAGGGATATGATCTGGGGAATGTTATGTGTCGATTAGTGCTCATAACTATCTGAGTCTCCATCAAAATAATCCCAGTTTACCTGATCGTGCAACAAAATTAATAACCTAGTGATAGGAAAGAAAGAAATTCAATTAACCGTCACCAATCTAATTCAAAATGTCTCATGTACAATATACTTATTCACAGAACAAACATATATACCCAATACTGAATTTATGTATTCCTGCCCAGTATAGAGGACCTACTAATAAAATATAAAGTCTTGTAGACAGTATATAAAGTCTCACTGGCCCAAGTATAGTCACTGGCCCAAGTATAGTCACTGGCCCAAGTATAAAGTCTCACTGGCCCAAGTATAGTCACTGGCCCAAGTATAAAGTCTCACTGGCCCAAGTATAGTCACTGGCCCAAGTATAGTCACTGGCCCAAGTATAGTCACTGGCCCAAGTATAGTCACTGGCCCAAGTATAGTCACTGGCCCAAGTATAGTCACTGGCCCAAGTATAGTCACTGGCCCAAGTATAAAGTCTCACTGGCCCAAGTATAGTCACTGGCCCAAGTATAGTCACTGGCCAAGTATAAAGTCTCACTGGCCCAAGTATAGTCACTGGCCCAAGTATAAAGTCTCACTGGCCCAAGTATAGTCACTGGCCCAAGTATAAAGTCTCACTGGCCCAAGTATAGTCACTGGCCCAAGTATAGTCACTGGCCCAAGTATAGTCACTGGCCCAAGTATAAAGTCTCACTGGCCCAAGTATAGTCACTGGCCCAAGTATAAAGTCTCACTGGCCCAAGTATAGTCACTGGCCCAAGTATAAACTCTCACTAGCCCAAGTATAGTCACTGGCCCAAGTATAAGTCTCACTGGCCCAAGTATAAAGTCTCACTGGCCCAAGTATAAATTCTCACTAGCCCAAGTATAGTCACTGGCCCAAGTAAAAAGCCTCACTGGCCCAAGTATAAAATCTCACTGGCCCAAGTATAGTCACTGGCCCAAGTATAGTCACTGGCCCCAGTATAAACTCTCACTAGCCCAAGAATAGTCACTGGCCCAAGTATAAAGTCTCACTGGCCCAAGTATAAAGTCTCACTGGCCCATGTATAAAGTCTCACTGGCCCAAGTATAAATTCTCACTAGCCCAAGTATAGTCACTGGCCCAAGTAAAAAGCCTCACTGGCCCAAGTATAAAATCTCACTGGCCCAAGTATAGTCACTGGCCCAAGTATAGTCACTGGCTCGAGTATAAAGTCTCACTGGCCCAAGTATAGTCACTGGCCCAAGTAAAAAGCCTCACTGGCCCAAGTATAAAGTCTGGCCCAAGTATAGTCACTGGCCCAAAAATAGTCAAAATAGTCACTGTCCCACGTATAAAGTCTCCAACCCGTCCTCGCAAATTCGTATTGTCAATATTGACTTATAAATACGTGCATAGGTGATATACTAAATATAATAGATACCCTTAAAAAGCTTCATAGAAAACACCGACCTTACCTAACCTTGTTAGTATGTTAAGATAAGCATCTTATTGCTTCGTAATTACAATTATTACTTAACCTATACCTATAATAGGTTAAGTAACAATTGTAATTACGAAGCTATAAGATGCGTATCTTAACATACTAACACGGTCAGGTAAGGTCGGTGTTTTCGATGAAGCTTTTTAAGGGTATCTATTATGTTTAGTATATCACCTATGCACGTTTTAATAAGTCAATATTGACAATACGATTTGCGAGGACGGGTTGAAGTCTCACTGGCCCAAGTATAAAGTCTCACTGGCCCAAGTATAGTCACTGGCCCAAGTATAAAACCTCACTAGCCCAAGTATAATCACTTGCCCAAGTATAAAGTCTCACTGGCCCAAGTATAGTCACTGGCCCAAGTATAAAGTCTCACTGGTCCAAGTATAAAGTCTCACTGACAACAAATCAGAACTCTGCTCTTTATTTAATCTAACAAAATGGTGTTTTACATATATCAAATGTTTTACATACATAACATTAAGTTTGTTTGACCTCTAGCAGCCCCCTGCCTATACAAAGAGAAAGCTAGACTTGCCAAAGTAAAACAAGAGTAAAGTTTACAGAAGGAGCAGTATCATAGCATTTACTCTATATAACACTCCCTAACAGTACAATAATGAATAAGTAGCTAATATACAAAATATACACAGAAATTTCTTTAATGATAATACAGGTAACACACATACATGATGAAATCTATAATGAAGATCATGTAGATAATTTAACAATATTGGCAGCAGATCTACATACTAAATACTTCTCCAGGAATATTCGTTATTACACATTCTTTCGGGATTTATAAGAAATGCAATTACAAGCATAATTGATAACCAACAGATTTTATGAAGACAATTTAAAAATATAATTTAATATTTGAATAGTAACAGTGTATTAATGAACACTAACATGTGTGTGACGATGTCAACGCCATCTGTTGAGCGCACCAAGCCCCATTTTCTGTTCCCTGATAGTAGGCTTTGATCTTACTGACACCTGTGTAGTTTCTTTCTTACTACATAATTTTTACTCCTCAGAAGTGATGTATAGGGTACCTTGGTCGACAAGAGTGAGTTCATCCAGTGCAGTCCTGAACTCATGACTTGTTCCATTGCATACAAGATGGTCCGAGCGGTAGAGAAAGTGAATTGTCTGTGATCAACCCATCCTCTTAAAAATAACGTCACTTTTCGCTCGTATGCACGCTATGGCTATATTTGGACGTAATTTGAAATGAAATCAACTCACAAAAGTGACGTACTGTTCCGTTTTCTGTTTGAGTCGTCTGGCTTACTCGGCAAGGTTAGAACAGGCAACTTTTCATTAACGTTTTGAAACTTTATGAGAATTTCCTGCCCACCTAACCTATCAGAGGACCCTTAACTTACTGTTGTTGAAAAAAAAAATCCAAAATTTATATTCATTTTTTTTCCATTTTCAAATTACGTCCATATTCGGCCATACTGGTAAACGGCCAAAATCGACGTTCTTTTTAAGAGGACAGGTTGCTGTGATAACCACTGACGTATTGGTGACTGGACCGACGTATCCCAGGTTGGCCCAGTTGTGTTACTAGATGGAATTAACTTCCATCTGTCCTCTATGTTAAGGCTTGTTATAGGTGGAAACATTTAGTGGAAGCCAGGCAGCGTGTTGCTGCAGAGTAAAAGTAGTGTTTTGATACTGTGATGGACTGGCCCATGATTTACTCAGAACGGTAGACCCCCAGCACGTGTACCATAGAAGAAAGGCTCAGGGAAGAAAGCTTGAGTGTTTTACCATTGAAGATAGAAGTGGACTCACCGGGATTGAAGATTGCAGAAGTTCTTTTGTAATGTTGCATGTGAAAGGGACACCTGCGGTGTTATGTGTTGTACAGATTTAATACGAGAATATATTAAAGAAGTACACTTGGTGATGGTTTTGTTTAGTGTTCTTTCCCCCATTCCCGTTGGATTGACATTAACTGCTCAGTTCTTAACTTCTTACCAATGACTCGGGGTGGGATCTGGAAAAAAAAGAGACACTAAGGCCCCATAGAAAGTTTGAATGAAAAGAACCTGGTTACTGGGTAAGTGAGGCCGTAACAATACGAAACTAGTCAACTCTTGCCAGAATACCCCAATGTAGAGGAAATGTAGTGTAGTTATATACAAATCTCTACAAGCTTACTCATACAGCAAACAGTTTAGGAATTTAATTCTAATTGCACGATACGCTGCTAAACACACTTAGTAAATGATATACAAATGAGTACAAAGGTCTGGAACATTATTATATAAAATATATTTTTCTGACTATACTCGTGATGCCAGAGATGCTAGTACTTGTGCTCCATGAGAATATGCCATTGATCCCCACTGCACCGACTACTAGATCACTACCCATACAAACACACACTACACATTATATACTTATTCAGTACTGTAGTTAAGGTGTACACATTCAATCAACAGTAATTGTGTACATTTATGACTAAACTACACACAATTAATATGCAATATTTATCAGTACTAATGAAAATTTATGATATCCTGGTTTAACTAGTTAGTGGCTGTTTATGAAGTAGTTGTAAAAACTCAATCACAACATGGTACCGGAGGCACAAAGACTGGTCGGGGTTGGCCTATGTTAAATGATTTAGGAAATATTAGTAAATTATTAACACACCACCCATCCGTTTCTCAAGGGGTTCAATTCTGGTAAAGTGTGTAATATTGGTCGAGATGTCCAGAGAGTTTCTCGTCATTAGAAAAATATTTCCATTGTGACGGTAACGTGTTGGAAATGGTGGTCGGCAGTCTTCCAAATAGCAGATGTCAATGCTGGGCCACATACATGTAAGTTATAAAAAAAAAGGAAAAAAAAAAGAGTGACTGCTTGTCTGATAATCTGTGGTATGGTAAGGTAAGATACACGAAAACACAAAATATAAAAAAATGCACTTTAATTAATCTAGAAAACAATAAAATAAAGACAATTCCTTGGCATTTAAAATAATGTAAAAGTAAAACACGTAAAAATATATATAACAAACTGAAAAGGGGGGAACTGGTTACGTTAACAGGAATACAAAGATAAATGGTGCTGGGAATATATGCGCAAGCTATCAACCTCTATTTGATCACACAAGGTGAGTCAAGTAGGTGTTCACAGCAAGAGCACTAGATATATTCTGACTGGTAGGGCTGCCAGTGATCCCGAGGTTGGCTTGCGAGTAATGTGATTGGCGTGGAGCTGGAGTGGTGTGTTGTTGAACGGCCAATGAGAATGCAGGACGGCCGCAAGTCGGTAGTTTGGCTGGGAGTAGCAGTTGGCGGGTCGACCAGGTGTGCAGGAGTGGGGGGAGGGGGAGTTGCAGGTGCGTGGCTGGTCTTGATATACGTTTAAGCCACTGTAAAACGTATCTTGCATATTACTGGGAACGTGACGATAAGAAGAAAGAGCAGGCTCAATCTCTGGGAAGAGATTATTGTCACACCATAAACACATATTGTAGTTTCATTGCTCCCTAATATTATTTTTTATGAAAGGAAAGAGTTGGAATAGTACTGGATACGCTAGGGTTTCTGAAAACCTGGTGGTCTGGGTTCGAATCTTTCAGGGGGTGAGGAGTTTTCGGTTGCATATTGGCTTATATATGTATTTATATGTATATATACATACAAAAGGGAGGGAGTACCACCTTTGGCTGGAAGAAGGGTGACCCTTAGCCTCGGAGGAAACCACACATAACGCATTAGAGGGAATGTTTAGGTCCCCTCCAACACAGTTTCTGTATGCTTTTCTCCTACCACCCCCTTCCTTTGTATTTTTTTGCTTTATTATATATACTTAAAGGTTACAAGATGTACATTGGTCGATGCAAAGAGTGCTTAAAGATTGTGGATCTCTTGAAGCTCATCAGCTGCCGGGCAGGAACCGAGGATGCAGCAGGTGTTTCCCTCTGGATTGCCACACTGAGGTGCTGAAACAAAAAAATGTCAGCTCTTGGGTCTCCGGTGACGTCAATGAGTTTGGGGCCTAATTCCTTGAGAAATCCCAAGGCACTCTTACCCCAGAGGCCATGCGTTTCAGACGCTATGGGAACAAAGGTCTATTGAGCTTCCAATCGCCTATATTTGACTGATTTTGTTATTTCCCTGTGGTTGGCCGACCCACCTGCTTGATCAGCACCGAAGTGTACATAGGTGTCAGCCAGGGTGGATACACATGTGTAGTCCCACACCAACTGTTTGCCTCCTTTCCAGGAGTGTATGGTGATGCCATCCGGGCGAAGTGCGAAGAAATCTGGGTTTTGGCCCCTAAGATGCGTGGTTCTCTCACAGCTGGGCACTGAGCTGAGGCGAGGCTTCTCTTGATGATGTTATTGACTTCGTTGTGTCTTGCATGCCAGCCCTTTCTGCTTCCGCAATGCAACCCATGCAGTCCATATTGGTCTGCTTCCACCCTGTTGCAAATATACTTGTATTCAGTGTAAATTGGGGGCATATATATATATATATATATATATATATATATTATATATATATATATATATATATATATATATATATATATATATATATGTCGTACCTAGTAGCCAGAACTCACTTTTTGGCCTACTATGCAAGGCCCGATTTGCCTAATAAGCCAAGTTTTCCTGAATTAATAAATTTTCTCTAATTTTTTTCTTATGAAATGATAAAGCTACCCATTTCGTTATGTATGAGGTCAATTTTTTTATTGGAGTTAAAATTAATGTAGATATATGACCGAACCTAACCAACCCTGCCTAACCTAACCTAACCTATCTTTATAGGTTAGGTTAGGTTAGGTAGCCGAAAAAGTTAGGTTAGGTTAGGTTAGGTAGGTTAGGTAGTCGAAAAACAATTAATTCATGAAAACTTGGCCTATTAGGCAAATCGGGCCTTGCATAGTAGGCTGAGAAGTGCGTTCTGGCTACTAGGTACGACATATATATATATATATATATATATATATATATATATATATATATATATATATATATATATATATATATATATATATGCAAACAAGCCTGAATGGTCCCCAGGACTAGATACAACTGAAAACTCACACCCCAGAAGTGAACAAAAAAATGTCAGCTCTTGGGTCTCCAGTGACGTCAATGAGCTTGGGGCCTAATTCCTTCAGAAATCCCAAGGCACTCTTACCCCAGGGGCCATGCGTTTCAGACGCTATGGGAACAAAGGTCTATTGAGCTTCCAATCTCCTATATTTGACTGATTTTGTTATTTCCCTGTGGTTGGCCGCCCCACCTGCTTGATCAGCACCGAAGTGTACATAGGTGTCAGCCAGATGAACCACTTCCCCGCCGGCACTCGGATGGTAATCTTGGGCATAGCATTTTATCAAAGACCTCATTTTTGGGGCAACACGTGAGGAAACAAAAGCCGCACACAAAAAAGGAACACAAAAAAATAAAGAGGGCCAGACATCGTAGGGGGAAGACGCGCTCCGTGTGCTCCTGTCAGAAGGGGACCCCTAGCGATATAATATCCAAGAGAAGAGAAGTGTGCAGACGTTCCAGCGTGGAATCGAGCTGGAGACGTTGTGGTCTCAAGTCCTGGACGACGAGGATAGTACACATATATATACACATATATATACCTATAAACATATATAAGGCAAATCAGCATATGAATGCAATAACATACATATATATATCAATATAAATGTTCCATGCCACTCAACGAATCAATCGATCATTCTATCAGTCCTAGAACATATATCTGTAGGTAATCCTGCCTACGTCTGTAACTCTTAACTTCAGTATAAACACTTTGTGGTACAAAAATGACAAACGATCACTCACCTCTCACTGCGTCTTTCACGCTAATGACAAACACTCTATCTCGCCACCCTACAAGTAATCATTTAGAACTATTTCACTACACTGATATCTTCAGGTTCCTCCGGGCTTAACCACCAGGATCCTCTGCAGCTCCTCCAGGCTGCTACCATGAAGTTTCCTTGAACAATTATGGTGCTTCTCTACTCCTGCTAGGGTCCTCCACTCTCCTGGCTGCTGCACCCTAAAGTTTCCTCGAACAACTGTGGTGCTTCACCACCTCTACAGAAGCACGTGACAACTCCTCCTCACAGCTCGAGGTCCTCTCCTCCACTGCCTTGGAGTCTCATCAACTACTCCTTCTGTGCTGGCTTCGAAGTTCTCAGCAACTTCTTCCCCAAAGACAAACCTGCAACCCATTTACACTCCAATAAAATGTTTCCCCTTTAACATAAACAAAATTAATCACGCAATATCTTTGCCTCCAACCTCTATCTGTCTTCTACATATGGTGAGAGTGGACTCCCCCGTTGGGCGGGTCCATGCTCCACCTCGCCCGGCGGGCCTCCTCACCTCGGGAGGGTCCTCCCCGCCAGGCCCTCAGTCGCCTGCCAGCGCCCAGAGGAGACGGATGTCGCTCCGTGCTCCTCCCACTCCACTCTCTTATTTTAGGCTTTCTGCCTACCAAAACATGTTTAGCTTAACAATAAACATTGCTTCTGTCGCTGGGCACACGACCAATTACAACTAATCACTATGAACTGGTTTAAATCGTGCTTACCACAGATTATCTGGTCGAGGGCGCTCCTTCCCTCTGACTGCATCTGACCAGGGCGCTTCCACAGCCCACGAAATTGTCTCTGGGCGGCTTAATACTCTTCTCGTCGTCCAGGACTTGAGACCACAACGTCTCCAGCTCGATTCCACAGCTGGAACGTCTGCACACTTCTCTTCTCTTGGAGATTATATCGCTAGGGGTCCCCTTCTGACGGGTGCACAACGGAGCGCGTCTTCCCCCTACGGTGTCTGGCCTGAAGTGAGGTCAAAGCCCTCCAGAAGCGAGCCTCACGCCTCCAGCAAATTGTCCACATCTCCTAACCAGTCATTTATCTGTTTTCTTGTTCATCGCCCATAATCTCAAACTGTTATTTAAATCCAACAAACTATCTTACATCTGTGTTATCACATCCATACTTCCTGGACCTTCCAGTTAGGTCAGGCTTGCTGAATAACTCTCAAAGGGGGAGACTCGTTTCTCCTGCAGGCTGAGATCATAACAATATATATATAATTGTGAGGGTACCACCTCTTTGGTGCAATTGTAAGGACCCATAGCCTCAGAGAAGAAAATAAAGAGTATTCTGAGAAGACCTTGTGGATTCTCACAAACACTTTAATATTCTCTTCTTCTGCCAACCCTATTCTTATTGTATACATATACATATATATTTGTTTTATTTGAACTTTGTTACAAAAAGGAGTTACATATAGGGTACAAAGATGATTATCATAAGTTGTCAAGTTTCTCCAGCTCCTCAGATGACGGGCAGGAACCCTGAATGCAGTGCGCATTTCCCCTCTATATCGCCACACTGAGGTAATGGAAAAGGAAGCAGGTAGTTCTAAGGTCTCTTGTTGTTTCAATTAACCTAGAACCCAGTTCCTTAAAAAAACTGGCGGCATTCTTACCCCAGGTGCTCAGTGTCTCAAACGCAAAGGGGACTAAATTGTAGTGGTAATCCAGTTCTCTGTACTTACGGGATTTGGCTGATTCCCTGTTAGTTGCAGCGCCAATCGGTTGTGCAACACTGAAGTCAATGAAGGTGTTAGCCAGGGTTGATATGCACGTGTAGTCTCACACCAAATACTTGTCATACATCCAGGAGTTAACTGTGATACCTTCTGGGGTGACCAATAGGAGCATCAGAGTTACTGGGTGTTAGGTAATGGGGCTCCCTTTCAGCTAGGCATCCAGCTGTGGTGAGGCTCCTCTTGATGATGTTAACCTCACTGTGCTTCGAGTGCCATCCCCCCCCCCCTTTGCTTTTGCAGAAAAGGCCATGGTGGCCGTACCTGTCGGGCACCACCTCGTCACAAATACACTTATATTTGGTGTGGTTTGCAGCAGCAAGGCAGAGGGCCACGGCACTTCGGAGGGCGTGTGGTGTGAGACGTGTGCCAGTTGCTGACATTGGGGTTGCTAGCTGGAAGTCACCTGCATGTGGGGCTGCTACTGCTGTGAGGCGAGCAATGTCGTGTTGTGTTGTTGCAGCACCCAGGCACTCTGCAGCAACTTGGTCTACAACGGAGCCCAGCTGAATTGCTTGTGGGCTTTTGAGGATGGTGGTTAAGATGATGGGCCTGCACGAGAGGCCCACTCGGGTCACAGCATATAAAACTGGCATCGTGTACGCCTGCCAGCTGATGTAAGTAGGCAGGTAGAATTTCCTTCTCAAGGTCGTCGGATGCCGAGGAGGAGGACACGAAGGCTGGTACAGCGATTTCCGTTGCAGTTTGAATTCCGAGGCCTACAAGTCTTATGGGAAGAAAGGCTTGTGTCCACTGTAGGTCATCAAGAGAGAGAGAGGTTGAGGACTTTTTCTAACATTGATTTCAGTAACAGGTCATACTCACCTAGTTTTTGGCTACTGTAGGGTGGTAAACACCTTAGAAAGTAGGCTATCCTGGGGATGGAAGGCATCTGGTGATGAAGTAAAGTGAGTCATGCGCATCAATGTATGTAATCCTCCCATCCATCCTCTTAAGGTCGACGATTTTCTTATCAAGGACCTCATCGATGACCTTCATCCCCATGGGGGCTAATAGGAGTGTGATGTCTTCAGATTTGGTTATATGAGCGTTTGGCAGAACATCGTCTATTCTCTCTATGATGCACTGGTTGAAATATAATGTTTATAACTTAGTATAGTTCATGGTGAGGCATAAATTTGCACCTTGCTCTTGGATTGCTCTGATGTCCTCCAGGAGGGAGTCTTAGGAACCAGCTAGGGTACCATCCAGTTCTTTGGGGCTTACAGTCCACAAGTGGGCATTTGAAGGCATAGACGACGTTGGATTCCTCCAAGGAGTTCTGTTTAGTGTCTGGTGGGTTTTTCATGAGTAGGTTGGCCGTTTTTTTGGTTTTATAGTAAATAGTCAATTGTATTTTCTGATTTTTGTCTGTAGGGATAACGTTCCTATTAACAATATCTTTCAGGACCCTTTCCTCCGTCTTATGAGCCATTGAAAAGAAGTTCCTGTAAAATAGTCAAATACAAGTGAAAACAATTTAAAGTTGCTACAATGTATCTGGAAAATGTTGGAAAGTAGTGGCAACGTTTGTTTTCATGCATTAGTTACGTAGTTTTGTGTGGTTATAAATAAGTTTCTAAAACTTCTTGCACGAAACGTTGGCTAAAAAAAAAATTGAAACCTTGTGGCAACCTTAAATCTTTCATAAACGTAGTTTTTGGTATTTCTGTTTTATATATATAAATGTAAAAATATAAAAATATATATCTACATATAGTAAAATAAAACAGGATCATAATAAAGGTTGGTTCATCATTTTTATTAATTTTTTTCACTTAATGGAGAATCCATGGTGGTGGTGGTGGTTGTTTTTGGTGGGTTGTGGTTGGTGGCAGTGGTGAGTGATGGTTACAGTTGGTGGTAATGATTGATGGTGTTCATTGTTGCAGTATGTATGCTACTGTGGTGTGGTAGTGATGGTATCGTGGTGGTCTGGTGATCGTGGTGTACTAGTTGTGGAGAGGTAGTAGTGGTTTGGTAGTAGTGGTGTACTAGTTGTGGTGTGGTAGTAGTGGTGAACTAGTTGTGGTGTGGTAGTAGTGGTGAACTAGTTGTGGTGTGGTAGTAGTGGTGAACTAGTTGTAGTGTACTCACCTAGTTGTCACCTAGTTGTGCTTGCGGGGGTTGAGCTCTGGCTCTTTGGTCCCGCCTCTCAACCGTCAATCAACAGGTGTACAGTTTCCTGAGCCTATTGGGTTCTATCATATCTACACTTGAAACTGTGTATGGAGTCAGCCTCCACCACATCGCTTCCTAATGCATTCCATTTGTCAACCACTCTGACACTAAAAAAGTTCTTTCTAATATCTCTGTGGCTCATTTGGGCACTCAGTTTCCACCTGTGTCCCCTAGTGCGTGTGCCCCTTGTGTTAAACAGCCTGTCTTTATCAACCCTGTCGATTCCCCTGAGAATCTTGAATGTGGTGATCATGTCCCCCCTAACTCTTCTGTCTTCCAACGAAGTGAGGTTTAATTCCTGCAGTCGCTCCTCGTAGCTCATACCTCTCAGCTCGGGTACTAATCTGGTGGCAAACCTTTGAACCTTTTCCAGTTTAGTCTTATGCTTGACTAGATAGGGACTCCATGCTGGAGCCGCATACTCCAGGATTGGTCTGACATATGTGGTATATAATGTTCTGAAAGATTCCTTACACAAGTTTCTAAAGGCCGTTCTTATGTTAGCCAACCTGGCATATGCTGCTGATGTTATCCTCTTGATATGAGCTTCAGGGGACAGGTCTGGCGTGATATCAACCCCCAGGTCTTTCTCTCTCTCTGACTCTTGAAGTATTTCATCTCCCAAATGATACCTTGTATCTGGTCTCCTGCTTCCTACCCCTATCTTCATTACATTACATTTGCTTGGGTTAAACTCTAACAGCCATTTGTTCGACCATTCCTGCAGCTTGTCCAGGTCTTCTTGAAGTCTCAAGCTGTCCTCCTCTGTCTTAATCCTTCTCATAATTTTGGCGTCGTCAGCAAACATTGAGAGGAATGAGTCTATACCCTCTGGGAGATCATTTACGTATATCAGAAACAGGATAGGTCCAAGTACAGAGCCCTGTGGGACTCCACTGGTGACTTCACGCCAGTCTGAGGTCTCACCCCTCACTGTAACTCTCTGCTTCCTATTGCTTAGGTACTCCCTTATCCACTGGAGCGCCCTACCTGTTACTCCTGCCTGTTTCTCCAGCTTATGCATCAACCTTTTATGGGGTACTGTGTCAAAGGCTTTCCGACAGTCCAAAAAAATGCAGTCCGCCCACCCTTCTCTTTCTTGCTTAATTCTTGTCACCTGATCGTAGAATTCTATCAAGCCTGTAAGGCAAGATTTACCCTCCCTGAACCCATGTTGATGGGTTGTCACGAAGTCTCTTCTCTCCAGATGTGTTACTAGGTTTTTTCTCACAATCTTCTCCATCACCTTGCATGGTATACAAGTTAAGGACACTGGCCTGTAGTTCAGTGCCTCTTGTCTGTCACCCTTTTTGTATATTGGTACTACATTAGCAGTCTTCCATATTTCTGGTAGGTCCCCCGTTTCCAGTGACTTACTATACACTATGGAGAGTGGTAAGCAAAGTGCTCCTGCACACTCTTTCAATACCCATGGCGAGATTCCATCCGGCCCAACAGCTTTTCTCACATCCAGCTCCAATAGGTGCTTTTTGACCTCATCTCTTGTAATTTCGAACCTATCCAAGGTCACCTGGTTTGCTGCCACCTCTCCCAGCGCCGTGATATCTCCCTGTTCTATTGTAAAGACCTCCTGGAACCTTTTGTTGAGTTCTTCACACACCTCTTTGTCATTCTCTGTGTACCTGTCCTCG
>WNGS01025062.1:103711-118096 GCA_020271785.1 Procambarus virginalis | reverse complement strand
AGCCTCGGCTACCATCAGCTTTTGTCCGGTTGTCAAAGTCGAGTGGATTAGGTGCCGTGAACACCAGATGCAAAGTGATCCTGGCAGTTTGGGTTCGAGTCCCTTCTGGGGGTGTGAGTTTTCAGTTGCATGTATGCCTGGGGACCATTCAGGCTTGTTCGCATTTGTTTTCCTCACGTGTGCCCCAAAGAATGAGGTGATTTGATAAAATACTGTGTCCAAGATTACCATCAGAGTACCGACGGGTTGATAAGGAAATTGTCTTGGCGACCATCAGCTTTTGTCCGGTTGTGATGGTCGAGTGGATTAGGTGACCTGTACACCAGTTGCAAAGTGCTCCTGGCAGTATGGGTTCGAGTCACTTCTGCGGGTGTGAGTTTTCAGCTGCATGTATGCCTGGGGGACCATCCAGGTTTTTTTTCGCGTTTGTGTTCCTCACGTGTGCCCCAAAGAATGAGGTGATTTGATAAAATACTATGCCCAAGATTACATCCAGAGTGCCGGCGGGCTGATGTGGAAATAGCCTCGGCTACCATCAGTTTTTGTTCGGTTGTGATGGTCGAATGGATTAGGTGCCCTGTACTCCAGTTGCAAAGTGATCCTGGCAGTATGGGTTCGAGTCACTTCTGGGGTGTGAGCTTTCAGTTGCATGTATGCCTAGGGACTATTCAGGCTTGATCGCTTTTGTGTTCCTCACATGTGCCCCAAAGAATGAGGTGATTTGATAAAATACTATGCCCAAGATTACCATCAGAGTGCCGGCGGTCTGATGGGCAAATAGCCTTGGCTACTCTCAGCTTTTTTCCGGTCGTGATGGTCGAGTGGATTAGGTGCCCTATACACCAGTTGCAAAGTGCTCGTGGCAGTATGAATTTCAATCACTTCTGGGGTGTGAGTTTTCAGTTGCATGTATGCCTGGGGACAATTCAGGCTTGTTCGCATTTTAGTTCCTCACGGGTTCCACAATGAATTAGGTCAAAGTCGAGTGGATTAGGTGCCGTGAACACCAGATGCAAAGTGATCCTGGCAGTTTGGGTTCGAGTCCCTTCTGGGGGTGTGAGTTTTCAGTTGCATGTATGCCTGGGGACCATTCAGGTTTGTTCACATTTGTGTTCCTCATGTATGTCCAAAAGAATGAGGTGATTTGATAAAATACTATGCCAAAGATTACCATCAGAGTGCTCACTGGCTGATAAGCAAATAGCCTCAGCTACTATCAGCTTTTGTCCGGTCTTGATGGTCGAGTGAATTAGGTGCCCTGTACACCAGTTGCAAAGCGCTCCTGATAAGTATGGGTTCGAGTCACTTCTGGGGTGTGAATTTTTCAGTTTCATGTATGCCTGGGGACCATTCTGGCATGTTCGCATCTGTGTTCCTCATGTGTGCTCCAAAGAACGAGGCAAATAGCCTCGGCTATCATCAGCTTTTGTCCGGTCTTGATAGTCGTGTTTATTAAGTGGCCTGTACACCAGATGCAAAGTGATCCTGGCAGTATGGGTTTGAGTCACTTCTGGGTTGTGAGTTTTCAGTTGCATGTATGCCTGAGTACCATTCAGGCTTGTTCGCATTTGTGTTCCTCACGTGTGCTCTAAAGAATGAGGTGATTTGATAAAATTCAATCCCCAAGATTTAAATCAGAGTGCCGGCAGGCTGATGGGCAAATAGCCTCAGCTACCATCACCTTTTGTCCGGTTGTGATGGTCGAGTGGATTAGGTGTAGTGTACACCAGTTGCAAAGTGCTTCTGATAAGTATGGGTTCGAGTCACTTCTGGGGTGTGAGTTTTCAGTTGCATGTATGCCTGGGGACCATTCAGGCATGTTCGCATCTGTGTTCCTCACGTGTGCTCCAAAGAATGAGGCAAATAGCCTCGGCTACCCTCAGCTTTTGTCCGGTCTTGATAGTCGAGTGGATTAAGTGCCCTGTACACCAGTTGGAAAGTGCTCCTGTCAGTGTGGGTACGAGTCACATCTGGGGTGTGAGTTTTCAGTTGTATGTATGCCTGGGGGCCATTCAGGCTTCTTCGCGTTAGTGTTACTCACGTGTGCCACATTGAATGAGGTGATTTAATTAATACTGTGCACAAGATTACAATCAGAGTGCCGTCGGGTTGTTAGGCAAATATCCTAGCTACTATCAGCTTTTGTCCGGTCGTGATGGTCGAGTGGATTAGATGCCCTGTACACCAGTTGCAAAGTGCTCCTGGCAGTATGGATTCCAGTCACTTCTGTTGTGTGAGTTTTCAGTTGCATGTGTGCCTGGGGACCATTCAGGCTTGTTTGCATTTATGTTCCTCTCGTGTGCCCCAAAGGATGAGGCAAATAGCCTCGGCTACCATCAGCTTTGGTCTGGTTCGTGATGGTCGAGTGGATTAGGTGCCCTCTACACCAGTTGCAAAGTGCTCCTGACAGTATGGGTTCGAGTCACTTCTAGGGTGTGAGTTTTCAGTTGCATGTATACCTGGGGACCATTCAAGCTTGTTCGCATTTCTGTTCCTCATGTATACCCCAACGAATGAGGCAAATAGCCTTGGCTACCATCAGCTTTCGTCCGGTTGTGATAGTCGAGTAGATTAGGTGCCCTGTACACCAGATGCAAAGTGATCCTGGGAGTATGGGTTTGAGTCCCTTCTGGGGTGTGAGTTTTCAGTTGCATGTATGCCTGGGAACCATTCAGGCTTGTTCGTATTTGTTTTCCTCACGTGTGCCCCAAAGAATGAGGTGGATTGATAAAATACTGTGTCCAAGATTACCATCAGAGTACCGTCGGGTTGATAAGGAAACTGCCTCGGCGACCATCAGCTTTTTTCCAGTCGTGATGGTCGAGTGGATTAGGTGTCCTGTACACCAATTGCAAAGTGCTCCTGGCAGTATGGATTCCAGTCACGTCTGAAGTGTGAGTTTGAAGTTGCATGTATGCCTGGGGACCATTCAAGCTTGTTTGCATTTAAAATAAATGCATTAGTTTGCATAAAATAGTGAGCAAGATATTGATTAGGAGAGAATTTCTGTTTTTATTCCATATTTCGACGTTTCAGCCAGATTAGAGCGGTTTTACCTGTACATCTTCTTTCGGTAGTATAAACGGAAAATCAGGAACCTTTTAGTTAATTCTAATGAAAACACAATGATTTTTATCATTTGTATTTGGAAACAACATTTTCATATGCCTTTTTAATGGTCAAAATAACACGAAACCTTGCTTTATGACTTGAAGTAAAAATCCTCGAATTTGATAATATACTGACTTTTTTTACTTTTTTCATGTAGTGGGATTTTAGGTAAAAATATTCGAATTTACTAATATTTTGATACTACTTCATGTTTTCTCGCGATTTATGATTTTCCCCATAAATCTCAGAATTTCGCATTATATTGGGTTTTAGGCAAGTTTTCTTGCAATTTGTTATGTACTAAAAATTATGGAATTTAGCAATATTTTGATGTTTATCATCCTTTTTTCCTTTATGAGATTTAAACCAAATTTCAACGATTTAGGCAATATTTTGCCGTTTTTCCACGTTTTTCAGCATTTTCGTTTTTTTTTGTCATTAATTCTTTAAAAATACGATATGTATGATACAAACACATAAATGAATGCAAATTAACCTTAAATACCTTATTTTCAATCAACTATTTGTACCTCGTTAAAATAGTTAGCAAGATATTGATTAGGAGATAATTTCTTTTTATATTGCATATTTCGACGTTTCTGCCGGATTAGAGTGGTTTTACCTGTTGTGACGGTGTTCCCCGCCTTATATTTCTCCCACGCCAGCTGTAAGAGTCATATCTACTTTACCCGAGCGTTCTTTACGTTCTGGGGAACAATTTGACATATGTTTGAGCGTGAAGTGTTCTCGCTTTAGCGAGAAATTCGCAAAAGAAGAGTGTTTTGGCCAATGGTTTAGGCCCTTTAGGACACCAAGATGGCGCCGGCCCCTACGTTTTGTGGCCAAAACGTTATGACGTCAGTGGCACCAGATTGGTCAAGAACAGTAACATAGTGCAGGGAGCCAATGAAAAATGCCCCTGACAAGTATGACGTCACGCGTGCAGGGGGGTCCGGACGGCGCGCCCAGTGGCGCCAAGGAGTTTGACACGACACGTCAAGGAGGTCGGACGTGCGTTCGGGGGTCCTGTCAGTTTGACAGTTTTACCCCACTCCAGTGGATTTTACGCATCACCTTGTAGTCTGCAAGTACCATGTGAGGTCTTCCTTTATTCCATGTGTTGGACCGAACAAGGAATCGACGAGAATTGAGCAGCAAGTGCTCCAGTAACAGGTGCTTTGCAAGAGGTGAATTCTGTGCAGTGACGTACGGGACGTCTGAGCAGTTTCACCCGTTTAGTGACGATGTAGCGGCTGGGCCAATCCACCGAGAGACAGGAGAAGAACGAGACTAGCCGGGAATCAGGACGACTGCAGCCGAGAGAAAGGACTGCAGACGTAGATGTGAGGAGAAGTCGACGGCCAGGAGACCGACTCCAACCCTTCAAGAGGTTGTGGAGGAGCACGGGCCTGCAGAGGATAGAGCACAGTGACGACGCTTTTTTTGGGTGTTGATTGGTTTCCTGGAGAGT
Organism: Procambarus virginalis; assembly: GCA_020271785.1. NCBI lineage: Eukaryota > Metazoa > Arthropoda > Malacostraca > Decapoda > Cambaridae > Procambarus > Procambarus virginalis. Next base: position 113,514 of record WNGS01025062.1, on the reverse strand, counting down.
GCATCAGTGTGTGTGTGGGGGCGTTCCCTGCAACTAGTCGAGAGCTGGGACCAGGAGCTACAATTCAACTCTCAACAGAGGGCGAGTCCACATCATTGAGGTGGAAGTAGGTAATTCAGTTTTCCCTCCCCTATTCCCCTTTATTCAGCTATTTAGCCAGAGTATCTTCCATGCCGTGAGCAGGGCTCACCAATGTCTATGTCATAGTTAGGCACAGTTGTGAAGAGAGATGCTGTAGAGAGCTCTCACGAAATATATATGTGGCGTGTGAGTGCATCTGTGATTTATCGAAGAGATTGCTGTGTCGAGGACGTTTACATTCATGTGACATTAATACTATAAGTTAATGCCAGAGAATATATATATAAATGTACCATTTATTAGTATAAGGCTGTGTGCCCAGTATTATCTCATTATTAATATTGGTGAAGTAGTCTATATATGTGCTGGAGTATTGAATAGTATATTCATGTGTACAGTGATTTACTGTGTCTATTGTCATTGAAATGATTTACTGTGTCTAAGGCCAGTACAGTGATTTATTGCGTTTATTGCCATTATTGTGACCTACTGTGTTTAATGCCATTACAGTGAGTTACTGTGTTAATTGCCATTGAAATGATTTACTGAGCTTAAGGCCAGTGCAGTGAATTATTGCGTTTATTGCCATTATAGCAATTTATTGTGTTGATTGCCAGTATTGTGTTTACTGTGAATATAAAGAAATAGGCGCTTAACACCAGGACAACAAGTACAGAGAGCGTGTGCAGTGAGGGGGCGTGGCAGCTGGGAATGACAGGAGGGGGAGTGTTGCCGCCTCGTTGCGTTCCAGTTTATGAAGAGGGAGTGTTTTGCTGTTCATGTACTTCGTTGCCTTGTTGCTGATATAGAGATATAATACTTTAATCTTTTAAGTAAAATGCAAAACTACCTTCGCGTTTGTATTATCCCTCCATTACTTGTTGCTATTGAGTCCATTGAAAGAGAGTGATAGGGACATATACCTGCCTGTTACCAGTTTTAATTAGTGTGCTCTCTGCCACTTCTACCACAATTCCACAATACCACTGACTTGTTACTGGACACGGGAAACACCAGTTGGCGACCTTTCAGTTAGCAGTAGAGCCCTTGTCGGGGCGGGCACACGATTGGAAGAGAGTAAATCGTGTTCCCACTCGTCTTCTGGCTAGAAGGCCGGCCGGAGATTGACTGGGAGACTCTCCTGGCGAACAGTGGCGCCGCAAGGATTGAGTGAAGACCCGCATTGCTATAGTAAGTAACAGTTAACACTACTTCTACTTGGTGGTGACTGTTGAGAGAGGGAGACACCCCAACATTGGCGACCTTGCCAGGATTACGATTACGGTTGCGATTGTGGTACTTTACAGTGGTATTAGGTACAGGTAGCAGGTAATCACTCATAGCACAAGATGGAGGATGAGAAGGTAGCAAGGTTCATTGACACCAGGGATGAGCAGGTGCTGGAGGATTGCACCAGGGCGCAGCTGCAGTTGATAGCTGACCACTTTGGATTCCAGCTGAGATCCTCCAAGGTGGGAGAGAGGAGGCTCGAGATTGTGGCACAGCTCAGGGCATGAGATGAGGCTTTGAGGGAGGAACGGCCACAGACACCTGCCAGTGCAGGAGAGAATTTGAGCATTGGTGGAAGCAGTAGGGGATCCAGCGGCAGCCGGCGCAGCGTCAAGCTGGAAATAATGAAGCTGCAACTAGAAGCACAGCTGAAGCGTGAGGACCGAGAAACACAGCTGAGACGTGAAGAACGAGAGCACAGCTGAAGCGGGAAGAACGAGAAGCAGAAGCACAGCTAAAGCGTGAAGAACGAGAAGCACAGCTGAAGCAAGAAGAACGAGAGGCAGAAGCACAGCTGAGATGGGAAGAGCGTGAGAACGAGGCATTGCTGAGACGAGAGAAGCGCGAGCTGGAAGCCAAGCTGAAGCAGCAAGAGGTTGAAGCTAACAGAGAGGTTGAGCTGAAGAGGGCTGAATTAGGGCTAGCCCCACCTGCCCCTCCACCGCAGGAAGACCGCCGGGTGAGAGAGCGAGATTTACCGATCTTTGTGCGTAATGAAGCTGAGGGCTTCTTTGACCACTTCGAGAGAGTAGCTACCTTGAAGAAGTGGCCAAGAGCAGAGTGGGCGGAGCTGGTCCAGGGTAGGGTCACCGGTGAAGCACGCGAGGCCTACAACATGCTTGACCTCAAGGAATGCACCAATTATGATGCTGTAAAGAGAGCGGTGCTCCACTCTTTCAAGCTGACGCCAGAATGTTATAGGAAAAGATTCCGTGCATGTACCCGTTCGCCAGGAAAATCTTATGCAGAGACGGCGAGGGACATGGAGAGAAAATTCCTGAAGTGATTGGAATCTGAAGGAGCGAAGTCAGCTGAGTGTGGGAAATTTTTACCCACCATATCTAATAATCATCTAAGAAATGTATTATTTCTATATCATATCAATATCATATCAAATCATATCTATATCATATCTATATCAAATCAAAATCATATCAAAATCATATCAAAATCATATCAGAATCATATCAGAATCACAATAGATTCACAACATAGCTTGATCCTAGATGACAATGCCACTATGATCACGTACGCCATAGGGCCCTATAGATGCCTACGTGACTTTGTGCATGTTCTCTCAAGGATCCAGAAGCTTCTAGAAGGATTTGTTAATTAAAAATTTATTGGAACACTGACGTAGTATCCGGTAGAGATAAAATCGAATCCTTATTAAGAGTCAGTGGTATTATCAAGTACTACTTATAATCTTTAAATCCTATATCATATTTTATAATAATCACATCTTATCTCAATCACAAGTCTAGACTGTATAAATAATCAATCAATATTCATTGAAAGTTACCCGTCTCAAGGGAGATGGGGGGGGGGGGCATCTCGAGAAGCGCCCACCACAGCCCGGGGGCAGAACGCGTTTGTTTACTCAACGGAGTGTACACGTGACGGTCCCTTAGCGAACATTATTCAGCTCAAGGACACCTTATCTAATATCATTATCACCAGTGAACACTCTCTAGAACTGGGGGAGTACCTGGACAATATATCAACAAGGAAAATCCTAGAACATTTATGTAAAATAAGAGTGAAGTGGAGCACTTAGTGACGCAGTCTCCACCTCCTTCATCCCTATCTCATCCCTAATCTTCATCTAATCTGCAACGCAGTTAATATCCGTAGCAACGCTATACCATTACATTAAACAGCAACGCTGTGATATAAAATATCGTGCCTAAACTCGACAAGAGAGTTCATCAGTCTGGCCACTTGTCAGACAGGCACCCGACTGGCAGAGAAGTATATTGAATGTTATTTTGGTATATGATTGGCCAATTGTATGCTTGTGACTTTAATATTCTATAAATCTGTCTTTCGGTAATAAAGCGAGGCAAAGCCTCATATTTCTGTAAGTTTATTAATATTGTGGTACAGCAGAGTCTTATCCAAGCTCTAGACTTCATGAGTGTTCATTTGTGTCAGGAAAAGATTCAGTCGCAATAAATAAACAAATACTCATGAGTGTCCAGAGTGTAGGAAGAGATTCAACAAGCTGACTGTATTTAATCATATACATTGATCATATACATTGCATATACTTGAATATATATAATTAAGTTAACAATTGCTTGCTTAGTTATTTTTTAAGTAATCATATAAGTTCATTTAATTGAATATAATTTTAGTACTTAGTTAACAGTACTCAGACCATATTTAGGTCATTTATCATACTTTACAATTTACAATTTAAAGTGTTGTATTGTTTAAAGTATAAGTGTATTGGCTGTTAATTGCTAAGGTGCTAGGCTAGACTGTGTATGTTTAAATCTCTGATTTAAACAGAGCCAGTGTTCAGTCAAATAACTGAATTTATTAAATCTTATCCTTGTATAAAATACAAGCTGATGTGAGATACCTGTTGGCAGGTGAATGTGGAACTTCAATCAACCTATCAACTAATTCACTCACCCCACCTGCCCCTTACAGCCCACAATGTGTCATTAGGAAAAGAGGAGCTAGGATTTACAACCCTAGCTAGAGATTTTAGTTGAATTAATTTGCATACAGTAATTTTTTAATTTAGTTCAGTACAAGTCTCTGGTAGTCTCCTCTTATATCAATCACAGCAGGTTTTTCCCACATTATTGGTCCTTCGAACGGATAATATTGGTCCTTCGAACCTAGATAATATTCCTAAACCTAGATAGTCTAGAACTAGATAATTATTGGTCCTTTGAACCTAGATAGTCTATAAACTAGACTATATTATTCCAGCAAACACATAAGAAACTTCTTGATTTTGCATTGGAATAATTTTTACATATTCTAGCCTAACCTAGCTATCAGCCAATATTTATCATAGCTATATATCTAAGTAAACAAATTGTTTGCAGTGGCTTAAGCCACCATATCCATTAACTAGTAAGCATTTATATATTAATACTGTTCTGTGTTAAGAAACCACAGTACTTAATCTATCAGTGTCAAAGACAACTGCATATTAATCATATACTATTATCTACCTCACTTGTGGTAATATACATACATATTTAAGTGTATTATCTAACATTATCTCTAATCAACTGATTTTTAGAGCTGCTCATTACATAATATTCTTTAAAAAAGAGTTTATCACTGTAAGAGCATTTCATTACAAATTATCCATAATCAACTGTATCAAACCCTATTACAGGTAAAACCAGTAGGCATTCTACTGTATTTTATCAAGCAACTATTAGGGTAACAGATCTTGTGATAACTTTGCAAAAATAGTGACATTTACTATTTTTAAAAATTATCACAGGATTTACCAACTTGGTGCATTCGGGTCACAAATCAAATTATCACAGTACTTTTGATAATTGAACACCTGCTACAACCAGATTCCAGGGAGGAAATGAAGGACGATCTTTGGAATCATTACCTAAGTAGACAGGAAAGCTCATTTATCAAAATATATTAACATCATACATATTTATCAGAAAAAAGAAAATATCTCGGAATCTCCGAAACTCGGAAAAGGTCAAAATGACTAACAGTATTCCACCAGCTACTGAAACTGAAAAAGAAAAGGACACAAAGTGTCTAAAAAATCACTTGAATCTACAGCCTACAGACCATTTAAATCAGGTGATAGACAAATGTCATCATCACTGGCTACAATAGTCTACCATTGGGGATTAAGACCAATCTTAATCTCACATCACAATCTGAATGGCTAAACAGCCCCTCATCACTAATCCACAATCTGAATGGCTAAACAGCCCCTCATCACTAATCTACAATCTGAAAGGCTAACAGCCCATTGACAATGTCAATACAAGTATTATCATCCATCTAAGATAACTATCTTAATCCAAGAATATAATCTTGATCACCTAATCTCATGCTTTCACTGGAGTGAAAGCAGCCTCAGAAAATCTGAAGGCAATCAAGCGTCTCAAAGAGACTTACTTAATAGAAAAGGCAAAGCCGAGAAAAGAAAAAACAAAATGCTTCATCACATCTTGAATAATGTAGATACACATTATTACAGATACAATACATCCTTTAAGGAAATCCTTGGAGGAGTACAAGTGTTACATGCTTGTATGACCTACTTGCATGTAATTACTTACCTACAAATGTTACATAATTGTAACAACATCTTATCACAAAGCCAAATCTTTGATGGACTTCGAGCTTACGTACAAAGATTACGAAGCTGAGGAAAACTTAGATCACAAGAAAAAATCACTACAGGTGAATCCACGGACAAAAACAAAAATGTCCAAACTGGCAGTCCAAAATCAAGGCAACAAAACTCCTCTTCTGCAAAGTGGAAAAAGAGTAATGTAGGCTCTTATGCTATATCTTCCACAGTTAAAAGAACTGTAGGAAATCGAGCTCCCAAGACAGATAAGGCAAAAGGAGCAGCAAGTGCCCCAAGATGCTTATTCTGTCAAGAAGCACATAGCATTTATCAATGCACAGTTTATGAAGGCCGTGCCAGTCGAATCAATCGACTGAAATCTCTGAACAGGTGCATCCGTTGTCTATGGAAGCACAATACAAGTGAGTGTAACACTCAATTGCAGAACTGCCAATATTGTCATAAAAGTGTACATCACACAGTACTCTGTGGTGATATCAACACTCAATCCAGATCACTTGCTTCTAATAATCAATCTGCATCTCAGGCAAAGCCAAAAGATCATACCACAGCAGCCGTACAATTCTGTACAGTAATGCGTAATGTCAATGCATTAGATACAGAAATTGTTACAACTGCCATATTGCCAACTGCACAGCTAAAGTATGCAATCAACTTTTGATTCAAACTAGAGGCTTTTTTGATCAGGGTTCACAGAAAACCTTTATCAGTAAAAAGATGGCAGAAGATTTACAACTTAAATCTTCAAAGCAAGTATCTACATCCATATCAGGGTTTTTTACCAGTTCAGGGCGTAGAACCTTTCCGTAGTACAACTCATTGTCTGCCTAGGTACATCCCAAAGGACAGTCGAAGCCATAGTAGTTGATAAAATTCCTACTGAAATGGAAGTGACTGGTCTGGCAGCCACAATAAAATTCCTAAAAGAAAAAGGAATTCAATTAGCAGATCCTCGGCTCGATTCTGATTACATAGGAGAGATCGGAATCCTGATTGGAGCTTGTGGTATCTGCGTATATAGCTGAGATAGTCTTGATTGTAAGGTTGATGTAAAGTCATTCCTGGTTACTGACTTTAATACTTATAAACGATTACATGACTAGAGCTCCCAAGCTGGTGTCGTCCTGTATCTTTGTTTACCTTCTCTCTCCGTGGCGTCCAGCCGCCGCACATACAAAACGGATGGTACCATTTTCTGTGAACATGACATCCCTCCTTTTCTTTAAAAGAATGAATACAGGATGTCTACCATGCTTGTAGCACAAAGCAAAGTTATTGACACAAAGTAAGTTATTAACACTTTCGCATGCCACTGTCTTAAAAGTGCGTCATGTTTCGTCTACCCGCTCATGCACACAGGACTCAAATTATGTCTTCGTAAAAATATTTGTATAAAATCAATTTTTATCCGATTTACTTCTGGTTTGTTTCAAACTGAGCGCCATGAAGTTCTCTTTCTCACTGCTAGGGCGCATGGCGCGTCGGCCTACCCGGTCACGTGACAGGCCCAATGTTTTCTCGTCACGTTTCGTGAGTCGATCACGTTTCCCTCGCGCGCCAAACTCGAACGGTTTTCTGCATTTATACCCGTTTCCGTGTGTTTTATACCCAATACATTCATCAACAATGGATCCAGGTCAAGGCCCAAGCCGTTCTACGCCCAAGGAAGTGTCCAAGTCCTCGAAAGAGGACAGAATAACTATGATTTATCAAAAGTTCAAGGGAATGAAACTCACACCCACGAAAATTCCTGAAGTTGTGGCAGCTTTATCAGAAGCTGAGTATGATGCAGGTGATGTTGAAGGACTTGAAGATGATTTGGATGACTACAACGATTATAGTGGCGTCCAAAGAGCGAATGATACAGCAACGAGTGATGAGAAGACCGAGCACCTCACAGAGGAGGATGAGGCACCGCTACTCCCTCCTCCTCCTCCATCTAGGCGCACACGTGGTGTATGTAAACACCTAGAAAACTAACTACCAGAAATGTTTCTCGACGTAGGATTACACGACCAACTGTGCCAAGTGATTCTAGCAGTGAACTGCACTACAACTCGGTAAAACTAACAGAAAAATTGAGAGAACTTGGGGTGTACACATGTGGCACAATTAGACTGCTACGCGGCGCCCCAAAGGAATTGCAACTATAGCCAAGGCTAAATTTCCACTGGATACCACCATATACCGCCACAAAGATAACACCTTCATTCTACTGTGGAAAGACAAGCGAGTGGTCTCAATCATTACAAACATCCACAATGCAGACACTCAGCAATGTCAGCGAAGGAAACGATTGCGCAATCGCGACGGAACAACTCGACTACAACAGGTACCAGTGAACAAGTCTACTGCAATTGTGAATACAATAAGTTCATGAAAGGTGTGGACCACTTCGATCAAATGGTGAAGTATTACCATTTTACCAGGAAAACTCACAAGTGGACCAAAAAGATCACGTTTTATTTTCTGCAAATGGCATTGCATAATGCCTTTGTTTTGTACAAATACTATACAACTGATCGAAAAAAGCTAACATTGCTATAATTCCACGAGGTGGCAATTTGGGCCCTATTGCACTGGGACACGGAAGATTGGCCTGAAATAGCAACAGTATCTCATCACTTGCAGCACGCTCCAGACATAAATGATGACACAGGTCCTGCCTATGCTGACGCCGTGCAAACTCCTGGACCATCTGGTGTGAGGCAGCCTTTATTTACTTCAACACCTCAAGCTGACGCAGGAACGGACTCAGAACCCGAGATGTCTGGCACACTGCCATTTGACGAGCCGTTTTGTCAGATGACTCTGACTCAAATGCTCAACCAACACCGAGAAGACGTGGCCCTATTGTTGATTCTGAACATCGCCTGAACTACAAACTGAAACATGAACTTTACAAACTGCCAAAACGTCTCAAGTGTCATGTCTGTGCACGGTCCGGTAAAAGGAAGGACACCAACATAGGATGCAAGACCTGTAACGTTGCACTCTGTGTTATTCCCTGCTACACCAGTTACCACCGGAAAAGAGTGTATTGGGTGGTGAAGAAGTAACCACCCGCAACAGCTTCACTCCACCTACAAAACATCTGTTGAGCAACTTCAGGAATGTTGACCTGAAGAAGGTGGAGTGAAGAAAAGATGCTCAACTTACTCTTCCACAACCAGTTTTTCTTGGTAAGTACACCTATTTTGTCCAATTTCTTGTAGTATAACTTATTGGGAGTATTTTGATACCAGAATGAACACTGTATCCATAAACTGCCGTAAGTAGACTCGAAACTTCATAGATTTTTTTCGGGGTGTTGCGTGTCTGCAAGAGTGTCCCAAACGGGTTGCAGGTGGGTGACTTTAGCCGTTTATACTGGGCATGTTTACACCTTATCATTTATTATATGCATATGTCTGTTTAGGGAATTTTATTCCGATCCATGTACAACCAAAAATAACTGTGTGCAACAAGTATAAACTTGAAAAACATAACAATAGTAAAACATTTCGTGTGTGTTTGACGCTCACTGATATGTTCCAGCGTTGTTTTATATTTGGCGCTATTCTAACTTACGCTTTGTTGATCTTTTTACCTACGTGCTTATAGAACATTCTATTGCGAACACATTGACACAAAAATGAATGACGTACATACAAAAATAATGTCAGGACAGTCAAATAAGTATAAACTTTCGAAGCACCGTATCGCGCTGTGTCGTTGCGTCACCGATACCGGGTAACAGTTCCACCACTTCCCACACTCTTGCGGGTGGGCCGCGACTATGATTCTACGTTTATATTCATATCACTGTGTTGGGAATTTCATTGCGAATCCATTGATACCAAAATTAACGCTGTAGGACAAGTGTGGAGTTGACAACAATCCAAGAGTAGAAACATTTTGTTGCCGTTTTGCGCTCACGGCGAGTCATCTACGTAGTTCTTTATTTGGTGCTGGTCTCCCTATACTTTTAGTGACCTTTTTTACTGATGTTCTTCTAGAGAATTTTTGCGAACACATTGGTACCAAAATGAAATACGTAGCTCGAGAACTAACGTCAGAAGAGTAAAAAGAGTATACCATTTTTGTTTGGCCGCTTAAGCGACAAAAA
>WNGS01025062.1:62114-79599 GCA_020271785.1 Procambarus virginalis | reverse complement strand
TGCAAAGTGCTCCTGGCAGTATGGATTCCAATCACTTCTGGGGTGTGAGTTTTCTGTTGCATGTATGCCTGGGGACAATTCAGGCTTGTTTGCATTTGTGTTCCTCACGTGTGCCACAATGAATTAGGTGATTTGATAAAATATAGTGCACAAGATTACAATCAGAGTGCCGTCGGGTTGACAGGGAAAATGCCTCGGCGACCATCAGCTTTTGTCCGGTCGTGATGGTCGAGTGGATTAGGTGACCTGTACACCAATTGCAAAGTGCTCGTGGCAGTATGGGTTCGAGTCGCTTCTGGGGTTTGAGTTTTCAGTTGCATGTATACCTGGGGACCATTCAGGCTTGTTTGCATTTGTGTTTATCACGTATGCCCCAAAGAATGAGGCAAATAGCCTCGGATACCATCAGCTTTTGTCCGGTTGTCAAAGTCGAGTGGATTAGGTGCCGTGTACACCAGATGCAAAGTGATCCTGGCAGTTTGGGTTCGAGTCCCTTCTGGGGGTGTGAGTTTTCTGTTGCATGTATGCCTGGGACCATTCAGGCTTGTTCACATTGTTTTCCTCACGTGTGCCCCAAAGAATGGGTGATTTCATAAAATACTGTGTCCAAGATTACCATCAGAGTACCGACGGGCTGATAAGGAAATTGTCTCGGCGACCATCAGCTTTGTCCGGTGTGATGGTCGAGTGGATTAGGTGTCCTGTACACCAGTTGCAAATTGCTCCTTGCAGTATGGGGTTCGAGTCACTTATGGGGGTGTGAGTTTTCAGCTGCATGTATGCCTTGGGGACCATCCAGGGTTTTTTTTCACGTTTGTGTTCCTCATGTGTGCCCCAAAGAATGAGGTGATTTGATAAAATACTATGCCCAAGATTACATCCAGAGTGCCGGCGGGCTGATGTGGAAATAGCCTCGGCTACCATCAGTTTTTGTTCGGTCGTGTTGGTCGAATGGATTAGGTGCCCTGTACTCCAGTTGCAAAGTGATCCTGGCAGTATGGGTTCGAGTCACTTATGGGGTGTGAGCTTTCAGTTTCATGTATGCCTAGGGACCATTCAGGCTTGTTCGCTTTTGTGTTCTTCACATGTGCCCCAAAGAATGAGGTGATTTGATGAAATACTATGCCCAAGATTACCGTCAGAGTGCCGGCGGTCTGATGGGCAAATAGCCTCGGCTACCATCATCTTTTGTCCGGTCGTGATGGTCGAGTGGATTAGGTGCCCTGTACACCAGTTGCAAAGTGCTCCTGGCAGTACGGATTCCAATCACTTCTGGGGTGTGAGTTTTCAGTTGCATGTATGCCTGGGGACCATTCAAGTTTGTTTGCATTTGTGTTCCTCACATGTGCCCCAAAGAAGGAGGTGATTTGATAAAATACTATGCCCAAGATTACCATCAGAGTTCTCGCGGGATGATAAGCAAATAGCCTCAGCTACTATCAGCTTTTGTCCGGTCGTGATGGTCGAGTGGATTAGGTGCCCTGTACACCAGTTGCAAAGTGCTCCTGATACGTATGGGTTCGAGTCACTTCTGGGGTGTGAGTTTTCAGTTTCATGTATGCCTGGGGACCATTCACGCATGTTCGCATCTGTGTTCCTCACGTGTGCTCCAAAGAATGAGGCAAATAGCCTCGGCTACCATCAGCTTTTGTCCGGTCTTCATAGTCGAGTTTATTAGGTGCCCTGTACACCAGATGCAAAGCGATCCTGGCAGTATGGGTTTGAGTCACTTCTGGGTTGTGAGTTTTCAGTTGCATGTATGCCTGGGTACCATTCAGGCTTGTTCGCATTTGTGTTCCTCACGTGTGCTCTAAAGAATGAGGTGATTTGATAAAATTAAATCCCCAAGATTAAAATCAGAGTGCCGGCGGGCTGATGGGCAAACAGCCTCAGCTATCATCATCTTTTGTCCGGTTGTGATGGTCGAGTGGATTAGGTGCCCTGTACACCAGTTGCAAAGTGCTCCTGATAAGTATGGGTTGAGTCACTTCTGGGGTGTGAGTTTTCAGTTGCATGTATGTCTAGGGAACATTCAGGCATGTTCGCATCTGTGTTCCTCACGTGTGCTCCAAAGAATGAGGCAAATAGCCTCGGCTACCATCAGCTTTTGTCCAGTCTTGATAGTCGAGTGGATTAGGTGCCCTGTACACCAGTTGGAAAGTGCTCCTGTCAGTATGGGTATGAGTCACATCTGGGGTGTGAGTTTTCAGTTGCATGTATGCCTGGGGACCATTCAGGCTTCTTCACATTAGTGTTACTCACGTGTGCCACATTGAATGAGGTGATTTGATTAAATACTGGGCACAATATTACAATCAGAGTGCCGTCGGGTTGATAGGCAAATATCCTCGGCTACTATCAGCTTTTGTCCGGTCGTGATGGTCGAGTGGATTAGATGCCCAGTACACCAGTTGCAAAGAGCTCCTGGCAGTATTGATTCAAGTCACTTCTGTTGTGTGAGTTTTCAGTTGCATGTGTGCCTGGGGACCTTTCAGGCTTGTTTGCATTTATGATCCTCTCGTGTGCCCCAAAGGATGAGGCAAATAGCCTCGGCTACCATCAGCTTTGGTCCGGTCATGATGGTCGAGTGGATTAGGTGCCCTCTACAGCAGTTGCAAAGTGCTCCTGACAGTATGCGTTCGAGTCACTTCTGGGGTGTTAGTTTTCAGTTGCATGTATACCTGGGGACCATTCAAGCTTGTTCGCATTTCTGTTCCTCACGTATGCCCCAACGAATGAGGCAAATAGCCTCGGCTACCATCAGTTTTTGTTCGGTCGTGATGGTCGAATGGATTTGGTGCCCTGTAATCCAGTTGCAAAGTGATCCTGGCAGTATGGGTTCGAGTCAATTCTGGGGTGTGAGCTTTCAGTTGCATGTATGCCTAAGGATCATTCAGGCTTGTTCACTTTTGTGTTCCTCACATGTACCCCAAAGAATGAGATGATTTGATTATATACTATGCCCAAGATTACCATCAGAGTGCCGGTGGTCTGATGGGCAAATTGCCTCGGATACCATCAGCTTTTATCCGGTCGTGATGGTCGAGTGGATTAGGTGCCCTGTACACCAGTTGCAAAGTGCTCCTGGCAGTGTGGGTTCGAGTTCCTTCTTTGGTGTGAGTTTTCAGTTGCATGTATGCCTAGGAACCATTCAGGCTTGTTCGCATTTGTGTTCCTCACGTGTGCTCGAAAGAATGAGGTGATTTGATAAAATACTATGCCCAAGATTACATCCAGAGTGCTGGCGGGCTGATGGGCAAATAGCCTCAGCTACCATCAGCTTTTGTCCGGTCGTGATGGTCGAGTGGATTAGGTGCCCTATCAACCAGTTGCAAAATACTCCTGGCAGTATGGGTTCGAGTCACTTCTAGGGTGTGAGTTCTCAGTTGCATGTATTGCTGGCGGCCATTCAGGCTTGTTAGCATTTGTGTTCCTCACATGTGCTATAAAGAATGAGGTGATTTGATAAAATACTGTGCCCAAGATTACCATCAGAGTACCGTCAGGTTGATAGGGAAATAGCCTCGGCGACCATCAGCTTTTGTCCGGTAATGATGGTCGAGTGGCTTAGGTGCCCTGTACACCAGTTGCAAAGTGCTCCTGGAAGTATAGATTCCAGTCACGTCTGCGGTTTGAATTTTCAGTTGCATGTATGCCTAGGGACCATTCAGGCTTGTTCGCATTTAGGTTCCTCATGTGTGCCCCAAAGATTGAGGCAAATAGCCTCGGCTACCATCAGCTTTTGTCCGGTCGTGATGGTCGAGTGGATTAAGTGCCCTGTACACCAGTTGCAAAGTGCTCCTGACAGTATGGGTTCGAATCACTTCTGGAGTGTGAGTTTTCAGTTATATGTATGCCTGGGGAACATTCAGGCTTGTTCGCATTTGTGTTTCTCATGTGTGCCCCAAAGAATGAGGTGATTTGATAAAATATTGAGCCCAAGATTACCATCAGAGTGCCGGCGGGCTGATGGGCAAATAGCTTCGGCTACCATCAGCTTTTGTCCAGTTGTGATGGTCGAGTGGATTATTTGCCCTGTACTCCAGTTGCAAAGTGCTCCTGGCAGTATGGGTTCGAGTCACTTCTGGGGTGTGAATTTTCAGTACCATGTATGCCTGGGAATCATTCAGGCTTGTTCGCATTTGTGTTCCTCACGTGTGCCCAAAAGAATAAGGTGATACGATTCAATACTATGCCCAAGATTACCATCAGAGTACGGCGGTCTGATGGGCAAATAGCCTCGGCTACCATCAGCTTTTGTCCGGTCATGGTGGTCGAGTGCATTAGGTGTCCTGTACACCAGTTGCAAAGTGCTCCTGGCAGTTTGGGTTTGAGTCAATTGTGTTGTGTTAGTTTTCTGTTGCATGAATGCCTGGGGACCATTCAAGCTTGTTTGCATTTGTGTTCCTTACGTGTGCCCCAAAGATTGAGGTGATTTGATAAAATACTATGCCCTAGATTACCATCAGAGTGCTGGCGGGATGATGGGCAAATAGCCTCGGCTACCATCAGCTTTTGTGCGGTCGTGATTGTCGAGTGGATTAAGTGCCCTGTACACCAGATGCAAAGTGCTCCTGGCAGTATCCAGGAGCTTTTTCCACGTTTTTCAGCATTTTCGTTTTTTTGTCATCAGCTCTTTAAAAATACGATATATATGATACAAACACGTAAATGAAAGCAAATTAACCTTAAATACCTTATTTTCAATCAACTATTTGTACCTCGTTAAAATAATGAGTAAGATATTGATTAATAGGGATTTTATATTTTTATTGCATATTTCGACGTTTCAGCCAGATTAGAGCAGTTTTACCTGTACATCTTCTTTCGGTAAAATAAACGGAAAATCAAGAACATTTTAGTTAATTCTAATGAAAACACATTGATTTTTGTCATTTGTATTGGAAACAACATTTTCATATGCCTTTTTAATGGTCAAAATAACAGGAAATAAATGCTTTATGATTTGAAGTAAAAATCCTCAAATTTGGTAATATAGTGACTTTTTTGCATTTTTCATGTAGTGTGATTTTAGGTAAAAATATTTGAATTTACTAATATTTTGATACTACTTCATGTTTTCTCGCGATTAGTGATTTTCCGTATAAATCTCAAAATTTCGCATTATATTGCGTTTTAGGCAAGTTTTCTTGCAATTTGTTATGTACTAAAAATCATGGAATTTAAAAATATTTTGAAGTTTATCATCCTTTTTTCCTTAATGAGATTTAAACCAAATTTCAACGATTTAGGCAATATTTTGCCGTTTTACAACGTTTTTCACCATTTTCTGTTTTTTGTCATTATTTCTTTAAAAATTCGATATATATGATACAAACACGTAAATGGATACAAATTAACCTTAAACACTTTATTTTCAATCAACTATTTGTACCTCATCAAAATAGTGAGCAAGATATTCATTAGGAGAGAATTTCTATTTTTATTACATATTTCGACGTTTCACCGGGATTACACCAGTTTTACCTTCTTTCTTTACCTTCTTTTACCTTTTACCTTCTATCTTCTTTCGGTAAAATAAACGGAAAATCAGGAACATTTTAGTTAATTCTAATGGAAAATATTGATTTTTATCATTTGTATTGGAAACATTTTCATATGCCTTTTTAATGGTCAAAATAACACGAAACCTCGCTTTACGATTTGAAGTGAAAAATCCTCGAATTTGATCATATAGTAACACGTTTTACGTTTTCATGTAGTGTGATTTTTGGTAAAAATATTACAATTTACTAATATTTTGATACTACTTCATGTTTTCTTGCGATTTGTGATTTTGCCGATAAATCTCAGAATTTCGCATTATATTTCGTTTTAGGGAAGTTTTCTTGCAAGTTGTTATGTACTAAAAATCATGGAATTTAGCAATATTTTGATGTTTATCATCCTTTTTTCCTTTATGAGATTTAAACCAAATTTCAACGATTTAGGCATTATTTTGCCGTTGTTCCACTTTTTCAGCATTTTCTTTTTTTTTGTCATTAATTCTTTTAAAATACGATATATATGATACAAACCCGTAAATGAATGCAAATTAACCTTAAATACCTTATTTTCAATCAACTATTTGTACCTCGTTAAAATAGTGAGCAAGATATTGATTAGGAGAGAATTTCTGTTTTTATTGCATATTTCGACGTTTCAGCCGGATTAGAGCGGTTTTACCTGTACATCTTCTTTCGGTAATATAAACGGAAAATCAGGAACATTTTAGTTAATTCTAATGAAAACACATTGATTTATGTCATTTGTATGGGAAACATTTTATATGCCTTTTTATGGTCAAAATAACACGAAATAAATGCTTCATGATTCGAAGTAAATATCCTTGAATTTGATAATATAGTGACTTTTTTACGTTTTTCATGTAGTGTTATTTTATTTAAAATATTCGAATTTACTAATAATTTGATACTACTTCATGTTTTCTCGTGATTTATGATATTCCCCATAAATCTCAGAAATTCGCATTATATTGCGTATTACGCAAGTTTTCTTGCAATTTGTTATGTACTAAAAATCATGGAATTAGCAATATTTGAAGTTTATCATTTTTTTTCCTTTATGAGATTTAAACCAAATTTCAATGATTTAGGCAGTATTTTGCCGTTTGTCCACGTTTTTCAGCATTTTCGTTTTTTTTTCATTAAATTTTTAAAATACGATATATGTCATACAAACACGTAAATGAAATCAAATTAACCTTAAATACCTTATTTTCAATCAACTATTTGTACTTCGTTAAATTGTGAGTAAGAAATTGAGTAATAGGGATTTTATATTTTTATTGCATATTTCGACGTTTCAGCGGATTAGAGTGGTTTTACCTGTACATCTTCTGTCGGTAAAATAAACGGAAAATCAGGACCTTTTTAGTTAATTCTAATGAAAACACATGTATTTTTATNCCGCGAATCTCGCACTTGTGATACAGCTGTTTGTTGAGGTCCTCCTCTCTCACGAGAAGAAGAATATGATGTCCATACCTTCCTGGGCAATGTCTATAGGTTTTACGTCAGCGACTTATTTAAGGAGGTTCAGAGATCGTCCCCAGAGAATGCCTGCTCGTAAAAGTGCGTACCTCGGACCTTATGGCGTTTGTTTCGTATGGTACCCAGGTCACAGTGGTGATGGGCAGGCAGCGATGTCTAGCAGAGTGGACACGTGTGCTCAGAAAGATTCCACAATACTGAAGAAGGCCTTCGGTCTCTTCCCGGTATAAGAAACAAGGCTGGGAGTGGGAGTCTGACCTTCTAGAGGAGAAGGTCACAATTCAGTCTTGTCTGTGAATTGTGATCTCTGTGATTGTGATCATGATCTTGTGATCGTTTTCCTGTGAACTGTGATCTTCCAACATATAATAAATATAAATTTAATATATCTAAAAGAATTTGCATTTTTAAAACGTTTGCTCCAAAATGATATATTATAACAATAAAAAAGTTTTAATAAACGTTGTGGCCTCACATTTTATATTACACGTTTCAAATTCTACAAAAACTTATATAAAACGTAATATAAAACATGAAAAAAATTAGTTTTTAAACGTTTTGTAACAGAGGAAATGTTTACTGGGCAGGTGTAGTCGTTCTCGAGAGTACGTATTGTATGTAAGTGTAGTCATACTCACCAGTCTTCCCCAAGCTTTGTTGTGCGAGTATCCATGCGTGGCTGGAGCAAGTGTAGCCCTGCACTGTCAGGTTGTAGCCATAGCTAGCAGGCGGCAGGTCGTAGGGGAGAAAGGCCATTCCTGGGGGGCAGAGTCTCTCTTGCATGACCTGTCAGGGTCACGATATTAGTAAACATATTGATATACGATTTTGGCACAGTGAAATTAATGCCAATACTGCGGCGAAGAGGGCTACCAGACTGAATTCGACTAATTTACTGAAATTGGCTATATTTAAGGAACAGAGGCTTTTAGCTAAAAATTGCACAATACATAAATTATTCAAAACACTATAGTAAACATTATTATGATATTTTTATTATGGTATATCTGTTATTATTTGTTTCATTGAAAACAAATGACGTTTCTGTTATTTTTTCGTTTGTTTCAGATTTTGTGATACTTTTATGAGAGATTCCATTTAGAAACATTATGAAGGGAGTACATCTCACACCAGATAATAAAACAGGAAAATGTAAAGTACATTAAAACTGTGTCATATATGAAGTAGATGATAGCGGAAGAAAACGAATTGGTTTGAAAAGATCAGTGAATAATTAATTGAAGCCTCGAAGGCTTGTAATGAGACAGATTTAGAAGGAAGATTAAAAATAACACAAGTAGTTGATTATCTTGATTGTTATAAAAAAATTACTTAAAGACATGAATAACCAAGAAAAAGTAAACTCTCTTCAGAATATTCTAACTAGTGATTTTGGTTACGTTGAATATTTGATGCTTCACTAGGCAGAAATGTAAAGTTATATGTGGCAACAGGAACTATAAAGGAGAATTAAGATTATTAAGAATTTGTGAAAAGAAAATAGCTGAAAATTCTTGTTAGCATCTCAGTCCTCTCAGGATCAAGATTTTCCCATGTTAAATATTGTTGATGATGTGAAGAGTGTATTTGCAGCTGATGTCTCGTATCACTCTTCATGTAAGAATTATTAATAAATATAATACTCCAAAAGCATTGAATAATTTGAAACTATTATCAATGATACCACAATTAAAATTGCTTTTCAAAAAATACCCTATAGCATGAACTTTATCCAAAAGTGTTTTGAATTGACTGAGCTTTTTTTGTTTATAAATTCTGAATGTAAGCTTGGGAGTACTCTTTCAAATACACAAAGGAAAACTCTTCCTAGTCAGCATTTTGGAAAACATATGATATTTGTTGATAAAGGTGCTCAAAATTGAAGCTCGTATTTTCTAGAAATACGAGAATGATAAACTATTCTAAACATCTAGAAACCTAAAGCTTAAAAGACAGGAAAAAACAATTGCAAATTAGCTTAAAAACTATGATTTCCAAATTGGTTAAAATTGCTGTGATGAGAATATTCTTGAAATGATCCTGTCTCATAAACAGGCTCATGACAATAATAATAAAACAATCCTGACAATAATAGACCTAAAATTTACGACCACTTCTCAAATCTTTCATTTCATTATCACCAGTGCAAGTTAATAAATATTCTAAAAGAAAGAGTCGCTCTACCCACCATGAGAGAGAGAACAAGAGTGGAATGTGCAGATGGCAACGAGGACGTCACTGCCTAGAATGCCATGCCCTCTTCACCTGACTAATCTTTGTATGTATAGGTTATTGATCCATGCTTCTAACCTTTACTTCTTACTCATTACATAAGTGTATGTATAGGTTATTGACCTATGCCTCTTAGCTTTTACTCCTCTCCTAATTTTGTGTACCTAACCTCCTTGTGGTATAAATTCAATAGGCCCTGTCTTGTTCCCAGTTACAGCCTACTCTTGTGCCAGGCAAGTCCACTGCAGGCTCACCATAGCCTGTGCCATTTGGAATATTTTGTTCCGAGTACCTAAATCTAACACAATAACAACAACATCCTGTCTCCTCACTTTAGAATGAACCTTGTAGGTTCGAAATATCGTGTAAACTTTTAATAAGTGTAATACATTTTACAGGTATTTTTTCTTTTAGTCAACCTCAAACAAATATGACGTTTGAAGAAATCCTTTTCCAATTAACTCAGTGGATAACAAAGCTTGTGCAGGGAATTTTCCCAGGTGGAATTTTTTTTGCGTACTGTTAAATTATTAATAGTAATATAATTTATATATAATTAAAAATGGACTATATATTATGAGAGGACTGTATGTATGTAAAGTGGACTGTATTTTATTAATTTGTCCTGCTGGGTGTTATCAGTCTCATAAGTTTGGAGGGGAGGGGTATACATATGTAGCCAATCACACTAGGTATGGATTAAGGCAATGAACTATGAAATGTTAGTTAGGCGACTTAATGGGTTAGTAAATACAGTTATTTCTGGGCTAGAGAGTAGAAACAGCCTGATAATAGGCATTGGCCATCCTTCTATCCCGTGAATGGAAATACTGTATGAAATGAGTTACTGTTACCGAGCAGTAAATAGGTACCTAGGAGTTAGACAGCTACTACGGGCTGCTTCCTAGGGGTGCGTAACAAGATCTCTGCATTTACGCGACTTGACTGCTTCCCCGTGATTGGTGGCACCCCCTGCCTGTGCAGCACTGATGTCAACATAGGTGTTGGCTAAAGTTATAAAGTGTAGTCCCACACCAACTGTCTACCATTCTTCCAGGGGTTCACCGTGATCCCGTCTGGGCGACCGACAGGCTCATCTGAGTTGTGGGGCATTAGGTAACGGGGCTCTCTCTGCAGGAAAACCGGCTGTGGTAAGGCTTCTTTTAATAATGCCATTAACTTCGCCGTGTCTTGCATGCCATCCTCCTGTCCTTTGGTAGAGAAGGACATGCTGTCCATACCTGTCGGCCATGCCTCGCCATAAATACACCTGTATTCGGTATGGATATTGGCAGCAAGGCGGAGAGCCACAGCAATTCGGAGGACCTGCGGTGTGAAACGCATGCTGGTTGCTGACATGAGGGTTGCTAATAGAAAGTCACCTGCATGGTAAGCTGCTACAGCTCTAAGTCGGGCAGTGTCATGTGGTGTTGTCGCAGTTTCAAGGCCTGTTGCAGCTGCTTGGTCGACAAAGGGACGATCCCAGCTGGATTGCTTGTGAGCTTCAGAAGACGGTGATTGGGGTGCTTGACCTGCAAGGGAGATCTATTTGGTGGTACAGACCGTAAATCTCGGATCTCGTACCGCTGCCTGTTGACCTAGGTCATCAGGTAGGATTTCCTTCACCAGGTTGTGAAATGCCACTGAAGAGGACAGGAACGCTGGTGCAACAATTTCTGTTGTTGTGCAAACGCCGAGGTCCCCAAGTTTGACAGGAAGGGAGGCCTGTTTCCACCTCTAAGTCGCGAAGAGAAAGGTTGAAAGCTTTTTCTGACATTGATTTCAGCAAGTTGTCATACTCTTCTAATTTAATACTATTGAAAGATGGCGAACATCTAAGAGAGTAAGTCAGCCTGGGGAAGGATAAGCATCAGGTGATGAGGAAAAGGGCATCATGATCATTGATGTCTTTATTAGTCTCATCCATCCCCTTCAGGTCGGCAATCTTCTTACCCAGGACTTCGTCGATTGCCTTCCCTCCAAGAGGAGCTTCTAGGCGTGTGCTGTCCCCAGGGCTGGTTAAATGGATATCCGGCAGAACGCCCTTTATTTGCTCTATAATGCGCTGGTTGGTGGAGGTTATTTCGCACTTGGAAGAGTTCAGGACGAGGCCTAGGCTTGGTCCTTGCTCCTGAATTATTCTTATGTCCTCCAGAAAGGAGTCTGCGGAGCCAGCTGTTGCTCTGATTTTGGATGCCTCACAGTTGATCTGATTCTGGATGCCTCTGTTCTGTTGTTAATACCCTTCCTGCTATGGATGTTTTTGGCACGGGTGGGGAGTGGTACCTTGTTGTCCTCTCTATGAAAACTATTTATATCCATAATCACTGAGATAGCTAGTGATTTGTCTCTCCTTGCAGGGACAGCTAGACAAAAATAACTAAATAGAGGAGGTTGCTCCATGTTTGGATAGTTCATGGAGAAGCATTAACCTTTTTCAAGAGGCTGGATAGCTTAGCTCCTGCTTGGGGGCAAGCAGCTTTGGTGACACACACACACACACACATATATATATATATATATATATATATATATATATATATATATATATATATATATATATATATATATATATATATATATATATACAGTAACGTGCCTAAACACGCAAGTGAAGTTTTACAACTTTAGAACACTTTCCCATCAGGAGACTCGAACCCTAGCCAGCACAGAAGCCTCACAGCAACTGGCATAACAGGTACACCTTTAACCCACTACACCAAACTCACACACTTAAAAGAGATGGTAATTTCGGGGTATTTAATACCCCCAAAGATCACCACCTCCCAAGGGCAACTAGAGCTAGTGAGAGCTCACTCACGTTCTTTCATCAAGTCCCAGTTAATATGGAAGAACCCTGCATCTATGCTTAATGCAGTAACTTGCCTAAACACACAAGTGAAGTTTTACAACTTTAGAACACTTCACTAGCTCTAGTTGCCCTTGGGAGGAGTGGTGATCTTCCAGTTATATTCCTGAAAATTCTTGTTTCAAATCGATAATATATATATATATATATATATATATATATATATATATATATATATTATATATATATATTATATATATATATATATATATATATATATATATATATATATATATATAATATATATATATATATATATATATATATATATATATATATATATATATATATATATATATATATATATATATATATATATATATATATATATATAGGGGGGTACCACCTCTGGTGCAATTATAGGGACCCACAGCCTCAGAGAAGGGAACACAGAGCATTCAGGGAAAAACTTGCCATTTAACTCTGAATACATGAGGGTGTTCGCTTCTCCTACCACCCCCCTTTTTTATGGTGTACACTTTATTAAGCAAGGTTATACAGTTACATATCTGATTGTATACAAAAAAATGAGCATTAAGAGGACACAAAAATAGTTCGCTTCCTAGAGGCTGTAGATTTCCTCGAACTCCTCCGACGTTGGGCAGGAACCGAGGATGCAGCGAGCATTCCCCCTCTGGATCGCGACACTGAGGCGCTGAAAGAGAAAACTTGCCGCTCTAGGGTCTCTTGTGGTGTCAATGAGCTTGGAACCAAGATCCTTTAGAAACCTTCTTGCACTCTCTCCCCATGGGCCTAGGGTCTCAGACCCTATTGGAACGAAGTTGTACCGATGATCTAATTGCCTATACTTGGCTGACTTGTCTCTTTCTCTGTGTGTCGCCGCGGCTCCTGCTGTGCCGGCAGAGAGGTTGATGTATGTGGCTGCCAGGGTGGATACGCAAGTATAGTCCCATGCCAACTGTCTGCCACCCTTCCACGGACGCAGTGTGATTCCGTCTGGTCGGCCGGCAAAGCTAACAGAGTCACGGTTCAGAAGGTTGCGGGGCTCTCTCTCCGCTGGACACTGGGCAGAGGCAAGGCTTCTTTTAATGATGTCGTTTACTTCGTCGTGTCTAGTGTGCCAACCACCAGATTTTCCACAGTGCAGGCCATGCAATCCATATTCGTCAGCATCTGCCTCGCCGCAAATACACCTATGAACAGTGTGGATAGGGGCAGCAAGACGGAGAGCGACTGCAATACGGAGCTCCTGCGGATCAAGACGTGTGCCTGTCGCAGACATAGGGACTGCCAAAAGGAAGTCCCCTGCATGGGGAGCCTGCACAGCTGTGAGGCGTGCACGATCACTGGGGGTTGTTGCTGCCTCCAGCAAAGCTGTGGCTTCTTTGTCTGCAATGGGGCTGTCCCAACTGGATTGTTTCTTGGCTTTCGGCATGGCTGGTCTGAGTGCTGGGTCTGCCATGGCACCCCATTTCGTGTCGCATTCCGTGTAGTGGGGGTCCTGTATCCCCGCTACATCACTGAGGGTGTCAGGTAGAATTTCCTTAACCAGGTCATCTGATGCTGAGGAGGAAGACAGGAAGGCTGGGACAGCAATTTGGGTGGCAGTGCGGACACCCAAGCCACCGAGCCTAACAGGAAGAGTGGCTTGTTTCCACTGGCACTCGTTGAGGGAGAGATTAACAACTTTTTCCAGCATGGTCTTCAGTAAGAGGTCATACTCTTCAAGCTTTCGGTTGTCGTAAGATGGGGCGCACCTCAGAAAGTAGGTTAGCCTAGGAAGGGATAGGCATTTGGTGAGGAGATAAAAAGCATCGTGGGCATCGATGTCACCTATTCTGTCTTCCATCCTCCTAAGGTCTGCGATTTTCTTGTCAAGGATCTCCTCAATGGCATTAGACCCGAGGGGGGCTCCAAGGAGGGTGCTGTTCTCGGCCCTAATGACATGGGCTCCAGGCAAGGCAGACCTTATTCTAGCTAGCTACGATGTCTGGGTTGGAGGAGACTACTTCACACTTGGAAGGGTTCAGGACAAGACCCAGGCTTACTTCTTGCTCCCTTATTTTCCTGATGTCTGCCAAGAGGTCGTCTACGGTGCCAGCTATAGTGCCATCATCCAAAAACCAGATGTTGAACTCGCTGGACAAGCTTTCGGTGATTTCTTTTAAGACTAAGCCGAAAAGAAGGGAAGCAAGAGGATCACCTTGCTGAACGCCTTCACATGATCTGATTTCATGTTCACCAAAGAGCAGTTTTGACTCACCACTGTAGCACGATAGTATGAACGGGTAGAGGGGCCGGAAATGGCGATGTACGGCACAAAGTACTGCATCTATATATATTACCTTATATATTATACATTATATATATATATATTACATTAATATATATATATATATATATATATATATATATATATATATATATATATATTAATATATATATATATATATATATATATATATATATATATATATATATATATATATATATATATATATATATATTAATAAATATATACTCCGCCTTGCTGCCCCAATCCACACCAGATATAGGTGTATTTGCGGCGAGGTGGTGGCTGACAGGTACGGCCACCATGGCCTACTCTGCCAAAGCACGGGAGGATGGCACTCGAGGCACAGTGAAGTTAACGACATCATCAAGAGGAGCCTCACCACAGCTGGATGCCCAGCCGAGAGAGAGCCTCGTTACCTAACGCCCCGTAACTCTGATGCTCTTATTGGTCGCCCGGATGGTATCACAGTGAACCCCTGGAAGAATGGCAAGCAGTTGGTATGGGACTACACGTGCGTATCAACCCTGGCTAACACCTACATTGACCTCAGTGTTGCACAACCAGGTGGCGCTGCCACCCACAGGGAAGCAGCCAAATCCCGTAAGTATAGAGAACTTGATCACCACTACAATTTTGTCCCCATTGCTTCTGAGACACTCGGCGCCTGGGGTAAAAGTGCTACCAGTTTTTTGAAGGAACTGGGTTCTAGGCTCATTGAAACAACAAGGGACCCTAGAGCTGCCAGCTTTCTTTTCCAGCGCCTCAGCGTGGCGATACAGAGGGGAAATGCGCACTGCATCCAGGGTTCCTGCCCGCCATCTGAGGAGCTGGAGGAACTCGACAACCTATGATAACCATCTTTGTAACCTATATGTAACTCCTTTTTTGTAACACAGTTCAAATAAAGCAAATATATATGTGTACATACAAAAGAATGGGGGTGGTAGGAGAAGAAAATATTAGTGTTCAGTGAGAAACCACAAGGTCTCCTCTGAATACGTTTTATTTTCTTCTCCGAGGCTATGGGTCCCCACATTGGCACCATATATATATATATATATATATATATATATATATATAATATATATATATATATATATATATATATATATATATATATATATATATATATATATATATATATATATATATATATATATTAATATATAAATATATATATATATATAATATATATATATATATATATATATATTATATATATATATATATATATATATATATATATATATATATATATATTATATATATATATTATATATATATATATATATATATATATATATATATATATATATATATATATATATATATATATATATATAGATATATAGAAGGGAGTACCACCTCTGGCTGAAAGAAGGGGGACCCATAGCCTCGGAGGAAATCACACATGACGCATTGGAGGGAATGTAGGTCCCCTCCAATACAGTTTCTGTGTGCTTTTCTCCTACCACCCCCCTCCTTTTTTTTGCTTTATTGTGTATTTAAAGGTTACAAAACATACAAGACAAATGCCTAAAGGTTATGGATCTCTTGAAGCTCCTCCACTTCCGGACAGGAACCGAGGACGCAGCAAGCATTTCCCCTCTGGATCGCCACACTGAGGCGCTGAAACAAAAAACTGCAAGCCCTTGGGTCTCTGGTGACGTCAACGAGCTTGGAACCCAATTCCTTGAGAAATCCCAAGGCACTCTTGCCCCAGGGGCCATGCGTCTCAGACGCTATGGGAACAAAGAGGTATTGACCTACCAGTCGCCTGTATTTGAGAGATTTTGCTGTTTCCCTGTGGTTGGCTGCCCCACCTGCTTGATCAGCTCCGAAGTGTACATAGGTGTCAGCCAGGGTGGATACACATGTGTAGTCCCACACCAACTGTCTACCCTCCTTCCAGGAGTATATGGTGATGCCATCAGGGCGAAGTGCGGGGAAATCCGGGTTTTGGACCCCTAGGATGCGAGGTTCTCTCTCCGCTGGGCACTTAGCTGAGACGAGGCTTCTCTTGATGGTGTCATTGACCTCGTTGTGTCTTGTATGCCAGCCCTTTGTGCTTCCGCAATGCAACCCATGCAGTCCGTATTGGTCTGCTTCCACCCTGTTGCAAATACACTTGTATTCAGTGTGAATTGGGGCACCAAGGCGGAGGGCCACTGCTACACGAAGGGATTCTGGATCTAGGCGCGTGCGCATTGCTGACATGGGTACTGCCAGGAGGAAGTCTCCTGCATGGGGGGCACGCACTGCTCTGAGGAGGGCTTTCTCCTTGTCTGATGTTGCGGCGCTGAACATGGCATCAGCTACTTTTTCCACTAGAGGGTGGTCCCAGCCGGACTGTTTGTGTTGTTTTGTTGGCTCTGTAATGGTTGCTGGGGCTGCAAGAACCTCCCACTGATTTGAACATTCAGTGAAAGCAGGATCGTGTATTCCTGCTGAATCTCTCAGGGTTGCAGGTAAGATATCTCTGACGAGATCGTGCGATGCATGGGAGGAAGAAAGGAAGGCTGGTAGAGCAATTTGGGAGGCTGTGCGGACACCAAGGCCGCCAAGTCTTACAGGAAGGGTTGCTTGCTCCCACTGAGAGTCGTCCAATGGCAGGTTCAGGACTTTCACCAGCATGGACCTCAGAAGGGTGTCATACACATATATATATATATATATATATAATATATATATAAATATATATATAATATTATATATATATTATATTATATATATATATATATACATATATAATTATATAGAAGGGGTACCACCTGTGGTGCAAGTGTAGGGACCAATAGCCTCGGAGAAGAAATAAAGATACTCAGAGAAACCTGTGGATCCACTGAACACTTTGATATTTTCTTCTCCTACCACCCCTATTCTTTGGTATGTGTGTATATTTATCTAACTTTATTTAAAAATGTCATTACACAAAAAAGAGTACAATATGATTACATGCAGGGTACAAGGTGCTTGTCACAAGTTGTATAGCTTCTCCAGCTACTCAGATGGCGGGCGGGAAACCATGGATGCAGTGAGCATTTCATCTCTGGATGCCACACTGAGGCGCTGAAAAAGAAAACTGGCAGCTATAGGGTCTCTAGTTGTTTTGAT
>WNGS01025062.1:49168-61114 GCA_020271785.1 Procambarus virginalis | reverse complement strand
TTCAGCAGGTCCGCCTGGAGCTGCCGTGGGGTACAGACGTGTCGTCTGGCCTCTGGTGGTTTGAGGTGTTTGCCGTTTTCGTCACCAGAGGGGGTGTGGGAGTTTCTGCCCCCCCCCTGTTGTTGCTGCGGGCTGCGTGTTGACGTGGCGAGCTTACCATGGGTGGTCCCCTTCCATCTATTAAGCGCGTGAACTCCGTGGGCCTGGAGTTCACTGGTCGTGCTGGATATCCGGAAATAGCCGTGGTTCTGTGCGACTTGCTTCATGTCCCTGTGATGGACGTTGACGGCATTGAGCTTGTGACTGCCCATCGAGTTGTCATCAAGCTTGTGACGGAGGAGGTGTACCGTGATTTCCTCGGTCGTTACGAGGGACGCTCGTTGTCGATGCCGGGTGGTGCCGGCTCTGTCTCCATATCCGACCGGAGTGGTGCGCTGACTTATGTCAGTGTGCATGGGGCGCCCCTGGAGTTTCCCGAGGATCTTCTTCGGCGTTACTTCCAGCGGTTTGGAGCGGTCATCAGTGTGAGGGTCAACACGATATCCTCTGGGAGGTATGCCGGGAGACGGACGAACATTCGCACCTTGGGGATGCGCCTGCGGTCGGATATTCCATCTTCGGTCCGGCTTCTGGGGTGCTACATCCGGGTGTACTATGCCCGACAGCCTCGGACCTGTTTCCGGTGTGGCCTGATGGGGCATCAGGCTGCCGGGTGCGATGCGGCCCAGGTTGCCCCTGTCAACCTATTTAGGGAAGAAGATTTCCCTCCGCTTCCCCTGGACGAGGACTCCGGGGATGCAGTGACAGACCCGCTCGTTGTTGCGGCTACCCCGGCGTCGCCTGACGTTCCCCCGGATGTCGCCGGCCCTCCTCAGGATGTTGCGATGCCATCGGTGGTCCTCCTGCTCCTGTCCCTGCTGCTCCAGTGGGCCTTTCTGCTGCGCCCTCCTCACCGTCTGATCACCTGTCTTCAGCTGCTGTGCCTGGCCCTGCATCCTCGCCTCGGATCCCGGCTGTGCTGGGTGCTGGGGTGGCTGTGGGGTCCCCTGTTGTGTGTGGTCCGGTTCCCCCTGTGGTCGAGGCTGCTGCCGTTTTGCGGCGGACGTCAGTTCGTCCGGCTAGTAGTGCCCATGTTTCTGGGTCGGCTTCCGGCTCTGACGATCTCAGGCCGGTGCCCAAACGTCCAGGCCTTCGTCGTCTCCCTGGGCCGATGTTGGGGACTTTAGTGACTGTGAGGCCGCGGGTGTGGATGGAGTGGTTCCGGTTACGTTGCTGGCTCCGCAGTTAGTGGTGGCGGACGTCCATGCGCCTGCTGACATTAGTGTCCGTGTCTCGGGTGTGCCTGCTGTTCCTTCTCCGCCGGGGGCCTCTCCGCGGTGGGGGGTGGTGGCCTCCGCTGCCGGAGTGGGTGGGGATGGTGGGTCTGGGCGTGGCCTGGTGGTGACCTTACGGAAAGACGTGCGCGGTTCGGTTCCCCCGCGGTCGTACGGTGGTGTGCCCGTGGGCGCTGGTGCCCCTGTGGTGGTGCCTTCTACCACGCTCCCTCCTCGGAGGTTGACCGTTGGGCACTTGACCGGTCACCGAAGTCTGTGATGCCGTCGGGTCACTGGTCGCGGGTTGCTGAGATACCTTTCGGCGATGAGGTGTGGGACCATGTACCGGTCACTCGGTTCCGGTGTGATACGGTTTGGGTGCCAAGTTTGCGGGTGTTTTGTGGCCAATGTCCCGGATAAGATGGCGTCCCCAGTGGATGGTCAGGACCCTTGGCAGTGGTTACAATGGGAGGCGTACCATGTACGCTTCTCTCGGGACGCGTTCCGCGCAAATACGAGTGATTGTATTCTTTTGTGCTGTGTGCCCTTATGGCTGGTTTTGTCTGCCTTCTGGTTGTTTGTGCCCGTGCCTCTCCCTTTGTTTTGTGGCGAGGCGGGTGTTTGGGTGTGTGTGTGTCTGGCCTCATGTCTTCACTTTCATGTTGTTAACGTGCCCTATGTGTTTTTATTTTATGCTTACGTGTTGTATTAGTTTTTGTTTTGATTTTGTGTGGCTTAGGGTGTGGTGTATGTTCTTATTGATTTTTATGTTCTTATTGCATTTTTTGTAATACTTCCGTTTGTTCATTCGGTTGTTTTGTTCTCGGTCCTTCAGGCCGGTGTTTTGTTTTGTTGTTGTGTATGTAACGAGGGTTTTCTTTTGATTGCGTGTTATCCATCTTGATTTTTGTTTTATACTGTTTTGTTTTGACATGCTCCTGTGTTTTGTTGTTTTGCATTTGTTTATCCTTTGTACTGGTTTTGTAATTTGTTATACTGTACTGTCAGCCCTTCTGGCTACTGGTTTTCTTGTTGTTTCTTTGTTTTGAAATGATTTCTATTTTGGTTTTTATTGTATTTAATTTGCATGTTTTGCATGTAAAAATAAAAATAAAAAAAAAAATATATATAGTTAAGTAGGAAACCCCTTGCTTCTGTCCTATAGAGACCCGGCAAGGTATCCCTACATTTTGGAATACCCTTTCACTTTTGAAACAATTAAAAGTTTAATTTGTTTTTGAAACTATCAGTTTCATTTATTTAGTAGGATTTTCTTGCCCTTATTCTCTTATATTGAATACCGGGTACAAGATTTCCTGCAATTTTGATTGAATAATCATTTACCATTTAATATTAACGTTAATTACATTAACGATTGAATTTCCACAGGATAGTTACCAGTTGCCACGTCATCCTGTTACTGACACTTATAATATCACAGGTATATTCGCTGTATATTTATTTGCTATCTCAAAATGTTTCGTCTCTCAGCATTTCGTAATGATCCAGCAAGTGAAGTAGGGAACTTAATTCGTGCCAGGAAAACAGAATTACAAACTCTAGCACATGAGTATCACCTAGATGTTCCCCATGGAGCCAACAAAAGTGAAATTCACAACATTATCCTGGACCACCTCTTAGATGAAGGAATTATAGACTTTGATTCTCACGACAACTATTCTATTGCAGATCGGTATGCTCTGGCAGCTATGAAGTTAAAGCTCGAACTAGCGAAAGTAGAGTGAGAACAACAAAAAGCTTTACAGATACAGGAACGAGAGACTGCCCTAAAGGGTGACCATGTGAAAGAATAAGCTGTCTTTGAGAAAGAAGCTCTCCAGGTAAAGAAGGAAAAGGCTGCCCTACAACGTGAGCGGGAGAGCGAACAGCTTGAAGCAAGAAAACGTCACCTGGAGATGCAACGAGAGCACGATAAGAAGCAAGCTGAGAGTGTTCTAGCATATCGTCAACAAGAACTCAACTTGGAAACTACACACCACGCTCAGCGCCAACAAGCTACAGCTAGTCTTTCCGTAAGCTTCAATGTCTCCCATGCCAGTAAGTTAATGCCACCATTCGTTGAGACAGAGATAGATGTGTTTTTTACTACTTTTGAGGCCCTACCTAAAAAACTTAGTTGGCATGAAGATCAATGGTCTATACTTCTCAGAGTGTATCTCACAGGTAGAGCTGCGGTTACTCTCAGTACCATTAGCGTCTGAGAATGACTACCAGACCCTGAAGCAAGCAGTTTTAGACGCCTACCTTCTCTCCACCGAAAGCTACAGACGAAAATTCCGAGATTGTCTAAAGGCAAGTACCACCACCTTTTTAAATTTTGCCAATACTAAGAAGAATATTTAATGAAATGGCTGGAAGCAGTACATGTCTCTACATTTTCAGAGCTCGTCAACCTCATTCTAGTTGAGGAATTCTTTAGACGTGCTCCCCCTTCCATCCGTTTATATTTAGCACAGAAAGAAGAAACCGACTACATCAGATGTGCGAAGTCGGCCGACACCTACAGTCTTATACACCGGCTAACACCTAAAACACCTTCCAGTAAGAAGTCTTGGTCTAGTTATGACAAAGTGAGTACCGATCAAGCGAGCTCTCAATTGTATTGTAAGTATTGCAAGCTCTATGGACATATCATAGATAAATGTGGAAAAGCCCAATACAAAGGCTATAGTGAAACTCCTAAACTCAAACCGACTCCTCCTAAATCCGTAAGCCTGTGATGAATGTTGGTGTTCCTGTTAATAATCTTTCTCTCTTCAGCAAACACCTGTACCCTAGAACTGTCTCTGCCAACAGTACAGATTCGGAGGGACATTTCAAATTGAAGATCTTGAAGGACACAGCGGCTCTTCAGTCAATAATATTGAAATCGGCTGTGCCTAACATCGCCTACACCGGGGAAACCGTCCTTATCACTGACCTCACTGCTACCACTCCGTATCCACTCGCCAGAGTCCACCTGGATTGTCCTTTCGTGACCGGTGAAGTCCAGTCGCCATCAGGGAAAAGCATTTTCCCATGTCAAGGGTACAACTTCTCCTGGACAACGACTTGGCCGAAGATCTGCAACCTTCCAACTTGATCATCATGGACAAACCCCAGATATGGGCTCTGTAGTGGACAACCCCATCTTGAAGTATGTTCCAGCAGAGGTCCAAGAAAGTGATGAAGTCTCTCCTCCGGTTTTGGTGACAACCCGGGCGCAAGCTGCACGCCCGCAACCAGCTGACTCTACTGCAACCACTGTCCCTCAAGACTATCACAATCTACCACCGAATCTTACTATGTTGGAGTTCCGTAAGTTACAGAGGGAGGATCCTTCATTAACACCATTATTCTTCCAGGCCGAGACTCAACCTGTCAGTATCCCTGGGTTCTTCCTAGAGACTCAGTTGCTCTACCGCAGGTACAGACCCAGTAAACTGACGGAGGATGACGATTGGGCTAATGTCGAGCAACTAGTAGTTCCCACCAGCCTACGGCCCGAGATTCTACACCTGGCCCACGGAGCGCTTTCTCACTATAGTTTTAACAAAACCTATCACGGAATCAGACAAGACTACTACTGGCCAGGTATGGTTGAAGATGTAAAAATTATGTGCAACAGTGTCATACATGTCAATGGCAGGAAAACCTAACATCCCGATTCCCAAGGCTCCTTTGATTCCAATCCCGGTGCCTTCGGAACCTTTTCACAGACTCATCATAGACTGTGTTGGTCCTTTACCCCGGACCAGTTCTGGCAACGCTTATATACTAACCATCCTGTGTCCAACCACCAGATTCCCGATAGCAGTTCCTGTAAAGAACATTACGGCTGCTACGGTGGTAAAACAACTATTGAAGATCTTTACCCAATATGGATTTCCGCGGGAGATTAAAAGTGACTGTGGCACCAACTTCACCAGTGATCTCGTTCCCTTAACTTGAATTCCTTGTTTAAGCTCAATGGTTCAATATATCACTACCCTACTTATACATATGTTCACTATGATTGCTGGGCACATGATCAAACACTGGTAGCTTATCTAACAAACGATTAAACAGGTTTACCCCAGGGATCTAGGACGTAAGACGCTCACTCCCTGGCCCTCAACATGAAGCTTACACAGGCCGCCCACGTAAATTGCTTTTGGACTGCTTCACAAGGCTTCTTCTAAGTCCTGACTTAAGTACACGGAGTCGCCCGGTTGGCTCCACACAGAAACGCCTGCTTACTTCCTTCCTCAGGGAGCCGGTCGGCCGAGCGGACAGCACGCTGGACTTGTGATCCTGTGGTCCCGGGTTCGATCCCGGGCGCCGGCGAGAAACAATGGGCAGAGTTTCTTTCACCCTATGCCCCTGTTACCTAGCAGTAAAATAGGTACCTGGGTGTTGTCAGCTGTCACGGGCTGCTTCCTGGGGGTGGAAGCCTGGTCGAGGACCGGCCGCGGGGACACTAAAGCCCCGAAATCATCTCAAGATAACCTCAAGATAACCTCTTGAAGGAGCACACACAATTAGAGATCCACAAAGGCACGACCAAACACTCACTAACAGGCCGCCTCCTATTTATGCAAATCACAGAGAAATAGTGTACTATGTCCCCAACAGCTTCCTCGCACTTTCAAACAAGTAGCCTTCACTCCAGCACTAACCCAGGGAACTATATTCTTCCTCCTTCCAGGAGAATCAACGAAGTACAACCATCTCTGACGACTGCTGTCACTCAATTGAGGTCACGTCGTCACGTCATGTCTCCAAAGTATCGACATCTCATTTCATGTCACTTATTACCAGTCGTTCATCCTCTGTTCGTATTTTTAGATAATTCTCTGACGTTTATTCAAATATTTAATATATATATCTTTCCTCTGACCTCTCACATCAGGTCCGGAAAGCAAAATAACTTTCCCTGGGTAGACTCGCTTCACCAGGCTACAAGGACTCATAGCAATAGTCACCATAACGACTCCGCTCCTACCATTGGTACTCTGACTACTCCACTCCCAGCATCGGTACTATGACTGCTCCACTCCCAGCATCGGTACTATGACTGCTCCACTCCCAGCATCGGTACTATGACTGTTCCACTCCCAGCATCGGTACTCTGACTGCTCCACTCCCAGCATCGGTACTCTGACTGCTGCACTCCCAGCATCGGTACTATGACTGTTCCACTCCCAGCATCGGTACTATGACTGTTCCACTCCCAGCATCGGTACTATGACTGTTCCACTCCCAGCATCGGTACTATGACTGCTGCACTCCCAGCATCGGTACTATGACTGCTCCACTCCCAGCATCGGTACTCTGACTGTTCCACTCCCAGCATCGGTACTATGACTGCTGCACTCCCAGCATCGGTACTATGACTGTTCCACTCCCAGCATCGGTACTATGACTGTTCCACTCCCAACATCGGTACTATGACTGTTCCACTCCCAGCATCGGTACTATGACTGTTCCACTCCCAGCATCGGTACTATGACTGTTCCACTCCCAGCATCGGTACTATGACTGCTGCACTCCCAGCATCGGTACTCTGACTGTTCCACTCCCAGCATCGGTACTATGACTGCTGCACTCCCAGCATCGGTACTATGACTGTTCCACTCCCAGCATCGGTACTATGACTGTTCCACTCCCAACATCGGTACTATGACTGTTCCACTCCCAGCATCGGTACTATGACTGTTCCACTCCCAACATCGGTACTATGACTGCTGCACTCCCAGCATCGGTACTCTGACTGTTCCACTCCCAGCATCGGTACTATGACTGCTGCACTCCCAGCATCGGTACTATGACTGCTCCACTCCCAGCATCGGTACTCTGACTGTTCCACTCCCAGCATCGGTACTATGACTGCTGCACTCCCAGCATCGGTACTATGACTGCTCCACTCCCAGCATCGGTACTATGACTGCTCCACTCCCAGCATCGGTACTATGACTTCTGCACTCCCAGCATCGGTACTATGACTGTTCCACTCCCAGCATCGGTACTATGACTGCTCCACTCCCAGCATCGGTACTATGACTGCTGCACTCCCAGCATCGGTACTATGACTGCTGCACTCCCAGCATCGGTACTCTGACTGTTCCACTCCCAGCATCGGTACTATGACTGTTCCACTCCCAGCATCGGTACTATGACTGCTCCACTCCCAGCATCGGTACTATGACTGTTCCACTCCCAGCATCGGTACTATGACTGTTCCACTCCCAGCATCGGTACTATGACTGCTGCACTCCCAGCATCGGTACTCTGACTGTTCCACTCCCAGCATCGGTACTATGACTGCTGCACTCCCAGCATCGGTACTATGACTGTTCCACTCCCAGCATCGGTACTATGACTGTTCCACTCCCAGCATCGGTACTATGACTGCTGCACTCCCAGCATCGGTACTCTGACTGTTCCACTCCCAGCATCGGTACTATGACTGTTCCACTCCCAGCATCGGTACTATGACTGTTCCACTCCCAGCATCGGTACTATGACTGCTGCACTCCCAGCATCGGTACTCTGACTGTTCCACTCCCAGCATCGGTACTATGACTGTTCCACTCCCAGCATCGGTACTATGACTGTTCCACTCCCAGCATCGGTACTATGACTGCTGCACTCCCAGCATCGGTACTATGACTGCTGCACTCCCAGCATCGGTACTCTGACTGTTCCACTCCCAGCATCGGTACTATGACTGCTGCACTCCCAGCATCGGTACTATGACTGTTCCACTCCCAGCATCGGTACTATGACTGCTCCACTCCCAGCATCGGTACTATGACTGTTCCACTCCCAGCATCGGTACTATGACTGCTCCACTCCCAGCATCGGTACTATGACTGCTCCACTCCCAGCATCGGTACTCTGACTGCTCCACTCCCAGCATCGGTACTATGACTGTTCCACTCCCAGCATCGGTACTCTGACTGTTCCACTCCCAACATCGTACCATGACTACTACACTCCCAGCATCGTCACCATGACTGTTCCACTCCCAACATCGTCACCATGACTACTACACTCCCAGCATCGGTACTCTGACTGTTCCACTCCCAGCATCGGTACTATGACTGCTGCACTCCCAGCATCGGTACTATGACTGTTCCACTCCCAGCATCGGTACTATGACTGTTCCACTCCCAGCATCGGTACTATGACTGCTCCACTCCCAGCATCGGTACTATGACTGTTCCACTCCCAGCATCGGTACTATGACTGCTCCACTCCCAGCATCGGTACTCTGACTGTTCCACTCCCAGCATCGGTACTATGACTACTGCACTCCCAGCATCGGTACTCTGACTGTTCCACTCCCAGCATCGGTACTATGACTGTTCCACTCCCAGCCTCGGTACTATGACTGTTCCACTCCCAGCATCGGTACTATGACTGTTCCACTCCCAGCATCGGTACTATGACTACTGCACTCCCAGCATCGGTACTATGACTGCTCCACTCCCAGCATCGGTACTCTGACTACTGCACTCCCAGCATCGGTACTCTGACTGCTCCACTCCCAGCATCGGTACTATGACTGTTCCACTCCCAGCATCGGTACTCTGACTGCTCCACTCCCGTCGGTAATCTGACTGCTTTCGTGGTCTATTATATATAGCTATATATATATATTATATATATATATATAATATAGATATATAATAATCCATATATATATATATCCTATATATCTATATATACATCATAGTATATATAGGGTACCACCCGGTTTATTAACAGGGACCCAACAGTCCTAGAGAACAAATAAATAGTGTTTACCTCGAAGAACAAAATAAATAGTGCTTACCTTCCCTCCACTGCTGCAGGGTTACTCCATCTCGGCGTTTTTGGCTGTTGTCAGGTCTGCACAACTGGGTTCCCTTTGTGCAGACACCCAGCTGTATACACACACACACACACAACACCACACCAATATATTATATATATATATATGATTATATTATTATATATATATATATTAATATATATATATATATAATTACTTTATTTATTTATATTTTTAAATAGTATATATATATATGCCCAATTTGCCTAATAATCCGAGTGATTTCTTTATTGTCAATAAATGTTTCCATTTAGTTTTATTTTGAATTATTATTATTATATGATATTAAGACCATATTTTGTTGTTGAATGATTTTTGGCATAAGTAATTCTGTTGGTGGGGGCGATACGTTCGGTTAGGTTGGGTTGGGTTGGTTAGATTCGTTGTCTAATATCTATGTTAGTTTTAAACTCAAATTATTAAACAAATAATTAATACATAATGAAATTGACATATTTATCATTTCATAAGAAAAAATTTTAGCCACCTTCGACTAAATTCCCCGTAAACTCTTGGCTTATTCGGCACTTGGCCGTTGCATAGTAGGCCCAGTACGAAGTTCTGGCTACTATTCCAACATATATATATCTATCTATCTATCTATCTATATATATCTATCTCAATGATGATCTCTCTCTCATCTCTCTCTTATCTAGATCTCTATATATCAATCTCTATATATATTATAGTTTGCGTTTTTTGTATTTAAAGGTTACAAAAACATACAAGACCAATGCCTAAAGGTTCTGGATCTCTCGAAGCTCCTTCCGCTTCCTGACGGAACCGAGGACGTCAGCAAGCATTTTTTTTATAATATATATATCTATCTATAATATATACTGTGATATCTATATCATATATCTCAGTATATATAAACTCATAATACGTCTAATTCTCTCCTACCTCTCGTAACTATATCTCTAATCCCCATCTATACTAATCTTCGACCTCGCTCGTGCGTCACCTAGTAGCCAGAATCGCACTTGTCACCTAACTAACTGCAAACGCCCGAATTTGCCGATAGGCCCAGTTTTCATGAATTATTGTTTTTCCGAGGAAAGAAGAATTGAACATAGAAACGGATGAATGTGTTATGACAAATATGTTGAATCGTGCTGGGAAATAGTTAGGATGTATTTTGTCAAGTAACAGGTCGTGGGGGTGTTCAACCTACCTAACCTAACCTAACTCTTTTCGCTAAAGCCTAACCTAAAACCTTATAAGAATATGGTTAGGTTAGGGTATAGGTAGGTTGGGTTAGGTTCGGCAGTCATATATCTACGGTTAATTTTAACTCAATGAAAAAAATTGACTCTACGATAGTAATGAAATGGGAGTACCTTCAATAAAATTTAAAATATTCATGAAAGAAAAAAATTGAGGAAATATATTAATTCAGGAAAAATTGCTTATTAGACAAATCGGAGCAACTTGCATGAGGCCAAAGTGAGTTCTGGCTACTAGTACGACATTTATGATAAATATATAATACTATAAGACCGTAATATAAGATACATATATATAATATATATCAAGATATATATAGGTATTATATATGCAACAACAGGCCTGAATGGTCCCAGGACTTAAGCATCCAGCCCTGTACATTACCCAGTTGCGTTCTCTGGGAAGTAAGTGGGTTTCGAGTCACTTCTGGGTTTGTGAGTTTTCCAGTTATATATATATACTATATACTATACTAGATCATATATTAATATATAATATTATATATATATATCTATATATATATATATTATAATAATATCTACAATGTTCAGAACCACGGACGGAAAAATGAAACAGGACCATTTCCTTAAGGTCTATTCGCATATTAACTATGCATCTCAGAGGAGTGATTTTTACATATCTCTAAGTTGCTGGACAATAATTAGGCCAGGAGAGAAAGGTATAAGGTAGGATGAGGGAAAATCCGATTAAGTCCCACCTTTCACTTTACAGTCCAACTTTAGCTTTCTCTCCTGCCTATTTCTAGGTCCAGCACTCGATTCTGTAAAAATCACTCTTCGAAGATGTATTAATATACCGAAACCGACTTTAAGGAACTTCGCTGTGTTTCAGTTTTCCTCCGCGTGGTGAAGGGCACAGGGGGAAGCACGTGTGGATGGGGAGAGACACCAACAGAGTTAGCAGTCGACGAGTAGAGAGAGAGATTACGAGGATATTAGCAGCACTAGGCGGAGCATTATATGCAGAGAGTAGTCAGTATTGACTAGGGGATGACCAAGTCAGGATAGTGGCAGAGAGGATAGTATAGACGAGTAGATATGAATAGATGTGCAGGGAAGCCGTATCTAAAGTACGCTTGGGACCGAGTACAGCTTGTTTGCATTAATATAAGATAGAGTGAGTAGATCACACTGACGTAATACTAGCTATTATTAGAATATATAGTAAGGAGTTCATAAGTATAGTAGATATAGTCGATCGAAGCAAATGTTCATCTCCATACTGTATCCTCCCGTACATAGATAGTTCGTATATTCCAGTTCTATCCCTTCAGTACCGCCTCGACGCTCCCTTTTTGGCCTACTATGGTCAATTGCCCCGATTTGCCTAATAAGCCAAGTTTTTCTGAATTAATATTATTTATTCTCAATTTTTTTTCATTTCTATGAAATGATGTAATCTACCCATTTCATTATGTATGAGTCCAATTTTTTTTCATTGGAGTTACAATTAACGTTAGATATATGACCGAACCTAACCAACCCTACCTAACCTAACCTAACCTATCTTTATAGAGTTATGGTTATG
>WNGS01025062.1:33394-49143 GCA_020271785.1 Procambarus virginalis | reverse complement strand
TTAGGTAGCCGAAAATGTTAGGTTAGGTTAGGTTATGTAGGTTAGGTTGTCGAAAAACAATTAATCATGAAAACTTGGCCTATTAGGCAAATCGGGCCTTGCATAGTAGGCTGACAATGCGTTCTGGCTACTAGGTACGACATATATATATATATATATATATATATATATATATATATATATATATAATATATATAATATATATATTATATTATTGTCGGGGGTACGCGCATGTGCGCGGGGCAAGTAACAGTGTACATGATATCCTAAATTTTTAATCCTGGCAAGAACGCCAATGTCGGAGTTACCTTGGTTGTAAGTATAGCATAAGTAATAAATGATCATACTTGATATCCTGTCAACAGTCGCCAACGTCGGGGTGTCTCTCTCTCTACATAGACTCCACCCAGTAGTATTAGCGATAACTGTTACTCACCGTAGCCATGCGGGTCTTCACTCAATCCTCGCGGCGCCACTGTTCGCCAGGAGAGTAACCCAGTCAATCCCTGGCCGGCCTCAATGCCAGAGACAAGTGAGAACACAGTCAAGTCTCTCTCAACCATGTGCCCGCCCCGACAAGGGCTCTACTACTAACTGCAAGGTCACCAACTGGTGTTTCCTGTGTCCAGTAACACGTCAGTGGTATTGTGGAATTGTGGTAACAGTGGCAAGAGCAGTCTAAATAAATCTGATATCAGGCAGGTATGTATCTCTATCACTCTCACTCTTTCAGACTGTTAAATAGCAACAAGAATATGGAGGGATGATACAAACGCGAAGGTATTTTGTATTTTACTTAAAAGTTTCAAGATATCATATTCATATATCAACAATGCAGCAAGTACATGCAGTAAGTCGCTCTCTCTTCACAAAACTGGAACTCGCCTAGAGGGCAATACTCCCCCTCATATCAATGTCATAATCAGCTGAGCGGCTCCCCCTCACCGAGCGAATGTTTATGTACTTGTTTGCCTGCGTGAAGCGCTCGTTTCTTTAAATTCTCAGCAAACACAAATCGGGCAATCAACACAATAATTGCTATAATGGCGTAAATGCTGCTAAACACTGCACTGGCCTTAATGCTCACTAATTTATTCCAATGGCAATTAACACTGTAGCTCACAATAAAGCATTGAACACCGTATATCACAGTAATGATATTAAACGTAATAAGACACTGCACTGTCCTTCAACACCGTAATTCACTTCAATGGCAATGACACAGAAAAACTGTACACATGAAAAAGTTATTCAACACACAAGCATATATATATATATAGATCAATTCATCAATATCAACAAAAGTAAGATATTTACTGGGCACACAGCCTAACACCAATAACTGGTACACTTTATATATATATATTCTCTGACATAAGTTATAATATTAATGTCACATGAAAGAATTCATCAACGACACAGCAGTTTCTTCAATGATCACAGGTGCATCCACACACCGCAAATATATATTCTGTGAGAGCTCTCAACAGTCTCACTTCTCACAACTGTGTCCTACCGTGACATAGACTTTGGTGAGCCTTGCTCACGACATATAAGATACTCTGGCTAAGTATATAGCTGACTAAAGGGGAACTGGGAGGGAAACTAGAATCACCAAAATTACGCGTCGTCTCCGTGCTCTTTCCTCTGCAGGTCCGTGCTCCTCCACAACTCCTTGAAGGGTTGGAGTCGGTCTCCTGGCCGTCGACTTCCCTCTCAACTACGGCTGCAGACCTACTCTCGCCTGCAGTCGTCCTGATTCCCAATTAGTTCTCTTCTTCCACCGCTTCCCGGTGAATTGGCCCAGCCACTACGTCGTCACAAAACGGGTGAACTGTCTCAGACGTCACATACGTCACTGCACAGACTTCACTTCTTCTTGCACAGTACCTGTCCCCTGGAGCACTTGTTGCTCAATATTCCGTTGATTCCCTCTCTGGTCCAACACATGAACGAAGGAAGACCTCACAGAGTACTTGCAGACTTTGGGTGACGCGTAAAATCTACGGGAACGGGATATAACTGTCAAAATGACAGGACCAACTTTAGCACGTCCGACCTCCTTGACGTGACGTCTTCGATTGGTGGCGCCACAGAGGCGCGATCTCCAGACCCCCTTGCTCTCGTGACGTCATTCTTGCCAGGGCCGGTTTTCATTGGCTCCCTGTGCCATGTCACTGTCAGTGACCAATCTGGTGCCACTGACGTCACGCAGTTTTGGCGGCAAAACGGAGGGGCCGGCGCCATATTGGCGTCCTAAAGGGCCTAAACAACAGGCCAAAACTTCCTTCTTTTACGAATTTCTCGCCAACGCGAGAACACTACAAGCTCCCACATATATCAAATTGTAGCCCGTAACGTAGAGAACGCTCGGGTAAAGTGGATATGACTCTTACAGCTGGCGTGGGAGAAATATAAGGGGGGAACACCGTCACAATATATATATACATACATATATATATATATATATATATATATATATATATATATATATATATATATATATATATATATATATATATATATATATACTGTCGTAACAATATATATATATATATATATATTGTTACGATTATCTCCTTCAAGAGAGATTTGGCCTGCTCTTTCCTATCATCATGTTACTTCAGTACATCTACAACATCTAGATATTATAAGCAAGTGTAGTACTTATTTAGTCAAATACGTTTCTACCAGGCGTAAACATATCAGACACTCGCTCTCCACCTCCCCCCTCCACTTTTGTCGATCACCAAACCACCATTTCCAGCCAGCACGCGTCCCATTGGTGAATCGTTGTCTGCCCACTACTTCAGCGCCATCTACATAGCCAATGACTGAGTGTGCACTAGCCACTAGCCATTGTATTTAGAATATCCTATGCTCTCAAAGCTGATACACCTATCTGATATACGCTCTGTTTATTAGTGGATGTTTTCAGCCTGCGCACCATTCTCAGCACCTTTTAATTCATTTTTTGTCTTGTTCATTGTAGAGTAACATAACATTTATTTTATTTTATATTATTTTTTTTTGACTTTGTAATCTTGTTTAATTCGCACTGTACATAACCAAGGGAATATTATCTTTGTTCATATTTGTTTTCAAGTTAATTAACGTTTCATTGTTCATACGATTTGTTTTGTGTGTTTTCTCTTACTTTTACACAGGAGGCAACAGCCAAGCAGTCAACTTTTTTTTGTAAATGTGATTGGCATTGACACCAGCCATTAGGACTGCCGAACACCTTCACTTTTTTCCCTAACATTTAAAGGGGGTCTGTCCTAGGAGCCCCACTCAAGTACTGATACTAGAACATCAATTTGTGGTAAGTGTACTTGGTTTTGATACAGTTGCTTTTCAATATTTTCATAACTTTTAACATTTAT
The DNA here is from genome assembly GCA_020271785.1 of Procambarus virginalis. Taxonomy (NCBI): domain Eukaryota; kingdom Metazoa; phylum Arthropoda; class Malacostraca; order Decapoda; family Cambaridae; genus Procambarus; species Procambarus virginalis. Next base: position 45,757 of record WNGS01025062.1, on the reverse strand, counting down.
ATGGTGCTGTGTATTTTGTGCATTCCGAGGGAAGCATATTGTGAGTGTTGGATAACTGTGGATTACGTGGTGACTAGTGGCCATAGTCACTCTTTTAATTGGTCGTCCATCCCTCCGTGTTATTACTCGTGTATTCCACCTATTTCGTCCCTAGGATATTTCTCATATTCGACAGATCATCCCCTTTGGTACCCTGGTACTTTGATTTGTCTTCGGGACACGTACCCTATCTTCTGCAATCCGACCTAAGGAGGATACAGAGGGCCATAGTTCCTCTAGCACGGACTACACTGTTGAGTTGGGACCTGAACAACAGTTCTCGTCACCAGTTGACACTCGCACCCCTACACGTCGGTCAGAGATGATGATATTTACTCAGGTAGGGAATTGGCTTTCTTTTTCAGAGCACAACGAACGCTAATTCTGTATCATATAGTTAAGTAGGAAACCCCTTGCTTCTGTCCTATAGAGACCCGGCAAGGTATCCCTACATTTTTGGAATACCCTTTCACTTTTGAAACAATTAAAAGTTTAATTTGTTTTTGAAACTATCAGTTTCATTTATTTAGTAGGATTTTCTTGCCCTTATTCTCTTATATTGAATACCGGGTACAAGATTTCCTGCAATTTTGATTGAATAATCATTTACCATTTAATATTAACGTTAATTACATTAACGATTGAATTTCCACAGGATAGTTACCAGTTGCCACGTCATCCTGTTACTGACACTTATAATATCACAGGTATATTCGCTGTATATTTATTTGCTATCTCAAAATGTTTCGTCTCTCAGCATTTCGTAATGATCCAGCAAGTGAAGTAGGGAACTTAATTCGTGCCAGGAAAACAGAATTACAAACTCTAGCACATGAGTATCACCTAGATGTTCCCCATGGAGCCAACAAAAGTGAAATTCACAACATTATCCTGGACCACCTCTTAGATGAAGGAATTATAGACTTTGATTCTCACGACAACTATTCTATTGCAGATCGGTATGCTCTGGCAGCTATGAAGTTAAAGCTCGAACTAGCGAAAGTAGAGTGAGAACAACAAAAAGCTCTACAGATACAGGAACGAGAGACTGCCCTAAAGGGTGACCATGTGAAAGAATAAGCTGCCTTTGAGAAAGAAGCTCTCCAGGTAAAGAAGGAAAAGGCTGCCCTACAACGTGAGCGGGAGAGCGAACAGCTTGAAGCAAGAAAACGTCACCTGGAGATGCAACGAGAGCACGATAAGAAGCAAGCTGAGAGTGTTCTAGCATATCGTCAACAAGAACTCAACTTGGAAACTACACACCACGCTCAGCGCCAACAAGCTACAGCTAGTCTTTCCGTAAGCTTCAATGTCTCCCATGCCAGTAAGTTAATGCCACCATTCGTTGAGACAGAGATAGATGTGTTTTTTACTACTTTTGAGGCCCTACCTAAAAAACTTAGTTGGCATGAAGATCAATGGTCTATACTTCTCAGAGTGTATCTCACAGGTAGAGCTGCGGTTACTCTCAGTACCTTAGCGTCTGAGAATGACTACCAGACCCTGAAGCAAGCAGTTTTAGACGCCTACCTTCTCTCCACCGAAAGCTACAGACGAAAATTCCGAGATTGTCTAAAGGCAAGTACCACCACCTTTTTAAAATTTGCCAATACTAAGAAAAGATATTTAATGAAATGGCTGGAAGCAGTACATGTCTCTACATTTTCAGAGCTCGTCAACCTCATTCTAGTTGAGGAATTCTTTAGACGTGCTCCCCCTTCCATCCGTTTATATTTAGCACAGAAAGAAGAAACCGACTACATCAGATGTGCGAAGTCGGCCGACACCTACAGTCTTATACACCGGCTAACACCTGAAACACCTTCCAGTAAGAAGTCTTGGTCTAGTTATGACAAAGTGAGTACCGATCAAGCGAGCTCTCAATTGTATTGTAAGTATTGCAAGCTCTATGGACATATCACAGATAAATGTGGAAAAGCCCAATACAAAGGCTATAGTGAAACTCCTAAACTCAAACCGACTCCTCCTAAATCCGGTAAGCCTGTGATGAATGTTGGTGTTCCTGTTAATAATCTTTCTCTCTTCAGCAAACACCTGTACCCTAGAACTGTCTCTGCCAACAGTACAGATTCGGAGGGACGTTTCAAATTGAAGATCTTGAAGGACACAGCGGCTCTTCAGTCAATAATATTGAAATCGGCTGTGCCTAACATTACCTACACCGGGGAAACCGTCCTTATCACTGACCTCACTGCTACCACTCCGTATCCACTCGCCAGAGTCCACCTGGATTGTCCTTTCGTGACCGGTGAAGTCCATGTCGCCATCAGGGAAAAGCATTTTCCCATGTCAAGGGTACAACTTCTCCTGGACAACGACTTGGCCGAAGATCTGCAACCTTCCTACCTGATCATCATGGACAAACCCCAGATATGTGACTCTGTAGTGGACAACCCCATCTTGAAGTATGTTCCAGCAGAGGTCCAAGAAAGTGATGAAGTCTCTCCTCCAGTTTTGGTGACAACCCAGGCGCAAGCTGCACGCCCGCAACCAGCTGACTCTACTGCAACCACTGTCCCTCAAGACTATCAGAATCTACCACCGAATCTTACTATGTTGGAGTTCCGTAAGTTACAGAGGGAGGATCCTTCATTAACACCATTATTCTTCCAGGCCAAGACTCAATCTGACAGTATCCCTGGATTCTTCCTAGAGAATCAGTTGCTCTACCGCAGGTACAGACCCAGTAAACTGACGGAGGATGACGATTGGGCTAATGTCGACCAACTAGTAGTTCCCACCAGCCTACGGCCCGAGATTCTACACCTGGCCCACGGAGCGCTTTCTCACTATGGTTTAATAAAAACCTATCACGGAATCAGACAAGACTACTACTGGCCAGGTATGGTTGAAGATGTAAAAAATTATGTGCAACAGTGTCATACATGTCAGATGGCAGGAAAACCTAACATCCCGATTCCCAAGGCTCCTTTGATTCCAATCCCAGTGCCTTCGGAACCTTTTCACAGACTCATCATAGACTGTGTTGGTCCTTTACCCCGGACCAGTTCTGGCAACGCTTATATACTAACCATCCTGTGTCCAACCACCAGATTCCCCATAGCAGTTCCTGTCAAGAACATTACGGCTGCTACGGTGGTAAAACAACTATTGAAGATCTTTACCCAATATGGATTTCCGCGGGAGATTAAAAGTGACTGTGGCACCAACTTCACCAGTGATCTCGTTCCCTTAACTTGAATTCCTTGTTCTAGGTCAATGGTTCAATATATCACTACCCTACTTATACATATGTTCACTATGATTGCTGGGCACATGATCAAGCACTGGTAGCTGTGGTGTCTGTATATAGCTGAGATAGTCTTGGTAGTAAGGTTGATGTAAAGTCATTCCTGGTTACCGACTTTAATACTTATAAACGATTACATGACTATGGCTCCCAAGCTTGGCAGGCGTCCTGTGCGCTCTTGTTTACCTCCTCTAGTGGCGTCCTGTCGCCGCACATAGAAAACGGATGGTACCATTTTCTGTGAACATGACATCCCTCCTTTTCTTTAAAAAGAATGAATACAGGATGTCTACCATGCTTGTAGCACAAAGCAAAGTTATTGACACAAAGTAAGTTATTAACATATCAAGAGATATTGCATACATTTAACATTAATTAAACACACAAAGAATTTAAACAATCTTTACCACAAAGGATTTCAATGTTAAAAATACATATGCAATGTTAAACAAACATGAAAGAAACTGTAATACAAAGTTACAAAATATTGAATGAGAGATCTGCATTATTCAAACAATATTAAATTTAGTTCAGCATAACAAGTAAATACTTTGCATTACATAGGAACACAATTAATCATCATATCGTGTAGGGCGTTTAACATGACGTTTTGGACGAGAGTCCTTAAGTACAAGAATATCCCTCGATGAATTGTTTATCGAGTTATAACTCATTTTTTCTTTTTCTTTTGCACGACTTTGCACTTCATCATTTTCTACACTAGTTGGAATCACTTTGAAATAAGCCATATTACGTGTTATACTATGATCTCTATTACTCGCTGTTACCATAGTTCCTTTTACACTAATCACTTTATATGGTTTTGTATCATACGGCATATCTAGCTTTCCCTCTTTTTTCTTTTTAACGAGAACAGTATCTCCAACCTTTATGAATTGTTCCTTTGCACGTTGATCATGAGCAATTTTCATTTTGCCCTTGGCTAGTGCATCCTTCTGAGCGAGACGTTTATCCGTTACCTTGGCTGGCATGACAGGTAGTGCGATTCTCATAGGACGTCCAAATAAAAGTTCGCCAGGCGACTTGCCCAGTGTTCCATGCGGTGTTGCACGGTAGTTCCTGAGAAAAGCATACATAGCTTGTTTCCAGGATCGTCCTTCGGCATGAGCACAGCGTACAGCTTTCATGAGAGGTTGCATGAATCTCTCGACTTCTCCATTTGCTTGAGGATGTAGTGGCATCACACGGCGGTGTTTGAATCCAATATGCTCAGCAAAGTTGACAAAGTCTTGTCCATTAAATGGCGGTCCATTGTCCGTCTTGACAACTTCAGGAATGCCAAAGTTTGAAAAGATCTTGTCGAGTTTCGGGATGACAGCCTTTGCAGATGTGGAAGTGATGATTTCTACTTCTGGATAACGTGAGTGATCATCAATGACTACCATCAAGTACTCTCCAGTTGGTAGCGGTCCACAGAAATCCATCGATACTTCCATCCATGGTGCAGCAGGTAGTGGTGAAGGTTGTAGAGGTGTTGGTCTTGAAGTATCCACTGCAGCTTGGCAAGGGACACAGGCATCATGCATGTCCTTAGCTTGACGATCAATGCCAGGAAACCACACCTTTTCTCGTAGCAGCTGTTTGGTCCTTACAAGACCTTGGTGTCCTTGATGTGCAAGCTTCAGAGCACGTTGCTGGAGAACAGCTGGAATGACGATACGAGTACCTCGCAGCACGGTGTCGCGTTGTTGCGTAACACTTAATTCTGTCTGGATGCGTTCAAGTGCTTTGAATGCATCTTGGTCAACTCCTGAGGGTGGGATGCGTGGAAACTTTTTCTTAGTCAATGCATCCACTGTTGCTTGCAGAGTTGGGTCCTCTAGGGTTGCAGTACGGATTTCATCAAGAGTGAGAGCCTTAGGGACTGCATCACAGGTTACAGAGTGTACATATTCCTCGGCAACTTGCTGATGCTTGGTGATGGTGAAACTGTTGGCAGGATGTCGACTGATGTAATCAGCGGGATTGCCTGCACCTGGCTTGTATTTCACCGTAAAGTTGTATGGTTGCAGACGAAGAGCCCATCTCTCAATGCGAGCTGGTGGTTTGGACTTTGGATTATTGAAGATGGTCTCCAACGGTTTGTGGTCAGTGACTATCGTGGTAAAGGGTGCACCAAGCAGATACACATTGAAGTGTTCACAGCCCCATACAAGAGCAAGAGCTTCCTTCTCTGTCTGACTGTATCGTTGCTCAACATCTGTGAGAGAACGGCTGGCATAGGCAATTACTACTCTTGAATCTGGTTGACCAGGTTTGTGTTGGGCTAACACAGCACCTAAACCAACAGGACTAGCATCCACCGTTAACTCAGTGTCCATTGATGGATCAAAGTATGCAGCAGTCGCATTTTCTACTAGTGCATCTTTCACAGCATCAAATGCATTTTGCTCGACATCGCTCCAGTACCATGATGCATTTTTCTTCAGGAGCTCACGTAGAGGCTTCGTAATGGTAGCAAAATCTGGAATGAAGCGAGAACAGTAGTTTGCCATTCCCAGAAAACTATGTACTTCAGTGGATGTTGAAGGAGGTGCAGCATTCTTGATATCTGCAACTTTCTTAGGATCTGGAGACAGACCTTTGTCACTAAGTACATGTCCAAAGAATTCAATTTTATGTTGATTGAACTCACACTTTGCTCGGCTTAGCGTCAAATTCTTTTCTCGTAAGCGTTGCAATGTTGCACGAAGAGCTTTGTCGTGTTCAGCTTGGGTACGGCCATAAACAATGATGTCATCAGACATGTTGTCAGCATTAGGTATATCTTGCAATACCTGGCTGATGATGTGCTGGAATACTTCAGCAGCACTGTTAATACCAAAACTCAGGCGCTTGTACCTATACAGACCTCGATGTGTCGTAAACGTTGTGATGAATCGACTCTCATCATCAAGTTCAAGCTGATGATAGCCCTTGTTTAAATCTAACTTGCTGAATACAGTTGCACCATTCAAGCGGTAAATCATATCATCTACAGTGGGTGTAGGATGGCGTTCACGCATTATTGCCTTGTTGGGAACACGCATGTCTACACAAATGCGTATCTCATCTGGATTCTTCGGCTTTGGTGGAGTGACAATTGGGCTTACCCATGGTGTTGGGCCTGTTACCGGTTCAATGATATCTAGTTCTATCAGCCTATCCAGTTCGGCATCGACTTTCTTGCGAGTATGGAATGGTTGTCGGCGATGTGGTTGGGCAACTGGAATTACATCTGGGTTGATATGCAGATGTACCTTGCTATCAGTATAACAACCTATGGATTTAAACCGATCAGAAAATTCAGCAACAATAGCATCAACATTGTTTGCAGATTCCACTGCTACAGCATTAGAAAGCTGAAGTAGCCCCAATTTGGTTGAAGTCTTGTAACTGAGTAAAGACTCCTTTGCATTCCTAACAACATGGAATGTAGTAATGAGCATTGCATTCTTTGACTTAATCTCTGCAGTGAAAGTTCCAATCACTGGTAAGGCTACCTTTGAAGCATAGGCAGTGGCTTTGCCATTGTATTTTTCAAGCTTTGGGAACTGTTTTTTAAATTTTCATAGTGGCACTCAGCAATGGTGTCAATGTTTGATCCAGTGTCAATGAGAATTTTGAGACAAATGCCAGCAATGTATACTATAGTCTCTGGGTTGTTTGGAAGATCATTCCATTTTGTGATTGATTGTACTCCATAAATATAATCACATTCACTGTCATCTGAGACTGGTTGTAATGAAATGTTGTCTTGTATATTATTAACATTCTTGATTTGAGGTGCAATATTGTGTTTGCCACCTCGACTCCTATGACTTGATCCTCGTACATTGCTTTTATTTATTGATTGTGGTTTCTTTAGTGCGGAACGACACATAGCACCAAAATGACCTAGTTTTCTACACTCATAGCACTTCTTACCTTGTGCAGGACAAACATTATCTTGGTGTGGGTAGTCTCCTCCACAATTGTAACATTTATTGTTGACAACCTCTGATGTGAGTCGTTGTGACTGCTTGAGTCTTGTTCCATGACTCCAGTTGTGATGTGGTTCTCGGCTCAATTTAATGTTAGGTTTGGCATGATATCTTCTATGATCATGGTGTACTCCCTGAACCTTACATACTTCATGACTGTTAGTAACAGTGGCAGAACCGTTGTTGGCACTGCACTCCATGGCACGAGCATCACGTGCAGCATCTTCCATTCGACGAGCCATATCCAGTATCTTGGTAAGAGAACTTTCATCATCAACAAGTTCTAGAGCTCTTCGACGAAGACGTGTAGATGTGCATGTTTCAATTATTTGCTGTTTGATTTCTTTGTCAACATCAGCAAACTCACAGTGGGCTGCTAAACCCTGCAGACGTGTATGGTATTGATCAACAGTTTCATTAGAGAGTTGTTTTGCTCTCCTGAAATGCATAATTTCCATAGCAGTATTTTGCCTTGGTTTGAAATGCTCAGTTAATTTGGCCTTGGCAGTGTCATAATCTTTGGCACCACCAGTATCTTTCAGTGTATCAAAGATGTCACAAACTCTATCACCTGCATAATGAAGCAGAAAGGCACGCTTTCTTTCAGCACTTTTGATGTCAGAAACTATCAACAAATTTTCAAACCTTTTAAGCCATTTGACCCACCTCTGTGACAGGTTTGTCTGGTCACAGTCAGGATCAAATGCAGGAAACTGAGGTATATTTGCCATTTTTACTGAATAAATTTAAACTTATCACTTAAAATGTTCCTCAGAATATATAACACTTACTGCACTGTATATGTTATTCAAGAATTCACTGTAATTACTTTAATTTTGCAAAGCACACAAGCATTTTAATGCAAAAGTTCACAACAGTGCACAACACAGCAGCAACTGACTTCTTACCTAGCCCTTGTGTACATGTGTTGTTCCTACTCACAGCAACACAGCAGTTGTTAGCAGTTGGTACAGCAGTTGTCAGCAGTTGGTACAGCAGTAGGCAGCAGTTGGCAGCAGTTGGTACAGCAGTAGGCAGCAGTTGGCAGCAGTTGGTACAGCAGTAGGCAGCAGTTGGCACAGCAGTTGGTTCACAGCGTGAAGAATTTTGTAGCACGAAGCGTCGTTTCGTAACCAAAACATCGGGTTTTGTACACTGCATCAAAGCGTCGTTTCGTACACAGCGTCGCCTCGCAGATTACTCAGTACACAGCTTGAGTCAGCACAGCTTGGGTAGCACACAGCATTGGCCAGCACACAGCAACGGCCAGCACACAGCAACGATCAGCACACAGCAACAGTCAGCACAAATAAGCATGGGGTATGGTGCTCACAGCTTCTCTTTCCTCCTCCGGGCGCGTGAGGCAGCATGCTTCTCCCTTGTGTTTTGTTGAACAAAATACCTGCGTTCCCAGTTCATCCTCGTCGCCAGTGTGGTGTCTGTATATAGCTGAGATAGTCTTGGTAGTAAGGTTGATGTAAAGTCATTCCTGGTTACCGACTTTAATACTTATAAACGATTACATGACTATGGCTCCCAAGCTTGGCAGGCGTCCTGTGCGCTCTTGTTTACCTCCTCTAGTGGCGTCCTGTCGCCGCACATAGAAAACGGATGGTACCATTTTCTGTGAACATGACAGTAGCTTATCTAACAAACGATTAAACAGGTTTACCCCAGGGATCTAGGACGTAAGACGCTCACTCCCTGGCCCTCAACATGAAGCTTACACAGGCCGCCCACGTAAATTGCTTTTGGACTGCTTCACAAGGCTTCTTCTAAGTCCTGACTTAAGTACACGGAGTCGCCCGGTTGGCTCCACACAGAAACGCCTGCTTACTTCCTTCCTCAGGGAGCCGGTCGGCCGAGCGGACAGCACGCTGGACTTGTGATCCTGTGGTCCCGGGTTCGATCCCGAGCGCCGGAGAGAAACAATGGGCAGAGTTTCTTTCACCCTATGCCCCTGTTACCTAGCAGTAAATAGATATCTGGGTGTTAGTCAGCTGTCACGGGCTGCTTCCTGGGGGTGGAAGCCTGGTCGAGGACCGGGCCGCGGGGACACTAAAGCCCCAAAATCATCTCAAGATAACCTCAAGATAACCTCTTGAAGGAGCACACACAATTAGAGATCCACAAAGGCACGTCCAAACACTCACTAACAGGCCGCCTCCTATTTATCCAAATCACAGAGAAATAGTGTACTATGTCCCCAACAGCTTCCTCGCTCTTTCAAACAAGTAGCCTTCACTCCAGCACTAACCCAGGGAACTATATTCTTCCTCCTTCCAGGAGAATCAACGAAGTACAACCATCTCTGACGACTGCTGTCACTCAATTCAGGTCACGTCGTCACGTCATGTCTCCAAAGTATCGACATCTCATTTCATGTCACTTATTACCAGTCGTTCATCCTCTGTCTGTATTTTTAGATAATTCTCTGACGTTTATTCAAATATTTAATATATATATCTTTCCTCTGACCTCTCACATCAGGTCCGGAAAGCAAAATAACTTTCCCTGGGTAGACTCGCTTCACCAGGCTACAAGGACTCATAGCAATAGTCACCATAACGACTCCGCTCCTACCATTGGTACTCTGACTGCTCCACTCCCAGCATCGGTACTATGACTGTTCCCCTCCCAGCATCGGTACTCTGACTGCTCCACTCCCAGCATCGGTACTCTGACTGCTGCACTCCCAGCATCGGTACTATGACTGTTCCACTCCCAGCATCGGTACTATGACTGTTCCACTCCCAGCATCGGTACTATGACTGCTGCACTCCCAGCATCGGTACTCTGACTGTTCCACTCCCAGCATCGGTACTATGACTGTTCCACTCCCAGCATCGGTACTATGACTGCTGCACTCCCAGCATCGGTTCTCTGACTGTTCCACTCCCAGCATCGGTACTATGACTGCTGCACTCCCAGCATCGATACTATGACTGCTCCACTCCCAGCATCGGTACTCTGACTGTTCCACTCCTAGCATCGGTACTATGACTGCTGCACTCCCAACATCGGTACTATGACTGTTCCACTCCCAACATCGGTACTATGACTGCTCCACTCCCAGCATCGGTACTCTGACTGTTCCACTCCCAGCATCGGTACTATGACTGCTGCACTCCCAGCATCGGTACTCTGACTGTTCCACTCCTAGCATCGGTACTATGACTGTTCCACTCCCAACATCGGTACTATGACTGCTCCACTCCCAGCATCGGTACTCTGACTGTTCCACTCCCAGCATCGGTACTATGACTGTTCCACTCCCAACATCGTCATCATGACTACACTACTCCAACATCGTCACCATGACTACACTACTCCCAACATCGTCACCATGACTACACTACTCCCAACATCGTCACCATGATTACACTACTCCCAACATCGTCACCATGACTACACTACTCCCAACATCGTCACCATGACTACACTACTCCCAACATCGTCACCATGACTACTACACTCCCACATCGTCACCATGACTACTACACTCCCAACATCGTCACCATGACTACTACACTCCCAACATCGTCACCATGACTACTACACTCCCAACATCGTCACCATGACTACACTACTCCCAACATCGTCACCATGACTACTACACTCCCAACATCGTCACCATGACTACTACACTCCCAACGTCGTCACCATGACTACTACACTCCCAACATCGTCACCATGACTACTACACTCCCAACATCGTCACCATGACTACTACACTCCCAACATCGTCACCATGACTACTACACTCCCAACATCGTCACCATGACTACTACACTCCCAACATCGTCACCATGACTACTACACTCCCAGCATCGTCACCATGACTACTACACTCCCAACATCGTCACCATGACTACTACACTCCCAACATCGTCACCATGACTACTACACTCCCAACATCGTCACCATGACTACTACACTCCCAGCATCGTCACCATGACTACTACACTCCCAGCATCGTCACCATGACTACTACACTCCCAACATCGTCACCATGACTACTACACTCCCAACATCGTCACCATGACTACTACACTCCCAACATCGTCACCATGACTACTACACTCCCAACATCGTCACGAACATTCTACAACACTCTCGTTCCCAACAAAATCATTCTACAACACTGTCCTCCCCCACAACAACATTCTACAACACCCTCTCGTCCCCCACAACAACATTCTACAACACATTCTTCAACATTCTACAATCATTCTACATCACTGGAAACAGGAGACTTACCAGAAAGTTGGAAGACAGCTAACGTGGTCCCAATATACAAAAAGGGTGACAGGCAAGAGGCACTGAATTACAGGCCAGTTTCCTTAACTTGTATACCATGCAAGGTAATGGAGAAGATCGTGAGGAAAAGGCTCGTAGAGCATCTAGAGGGAAATAACTTTGTAACGCACCACCAACATGGGTTCAGGGATGGTAAATCGTGCCTCACAGGTTTAATAGAATTTTATGACCAAGCAACAAAAATTAGGCAGGAAAGAGAAGGTGGGCCGACTGCATTTCCTGGATTGCCAAAAAGCCTTTGAACCAGTACCGCACAAAGGCTGTTAAAAAAGTTGGAGCAACGGCAGGAGTAAAAGGGAAGGTGCTCCAGTGGATAAGGGAGTACTTAAGCAACAGGAAACAGCGAGTAACGGTGAGGGGGGAGACATCAGAGTGGCGAGATGTCACCAGCGGAGTCCCACAGGGCTCAGTACTTGGACCCATCCTGTTTCTAATATATGTGAACGATCTTCCGGAGGGTATAGACTCATTCCTCTCAATGTTTGCTGATGATGCAAAAATTATGAGAAGAATCAAGACGGATGAAGATAGACAGAGACTACAGGATGACCGGATAAACTGGAGGAATTGTCTAGAAAATGGCTGCTAAAGTTCAACTCGGGAAAGTGTAAGGTGATGAAATTAGGAGAAGGGAGCAGGAGGCTGAACACAAGGTATCATTTGGGAGGGAAATCCTGCAAGAGTCAAACAGAGAGAAAGATCTGGGGGTTGATATCACCCCGAACCGTCCCCAGAAGCCCACACAAAAGA
>WNGS01025049.1:0-21711 GCA_020271785.1 Procambarus virginalis | reverse complement strand
TTGATTTGAGTACACAATGTGTCAACTTTGTGAAAGAGAAACATGCACTCTCTTGAACATTATATTGTAGAATGTCCCATATTGTCTGACTTTTGCCCTCCTGGGCTGAGGTATGCTGAACTGTGTAATTTCTGTGGGTTGGAAGAAAACGCACCACGTGGGGGCTTAATTTATTATTAATTATATAAATTAATTACTTAACATAATTACAAATTAATTACAAATTAATTATATAAATTACTTACAAAGTAATTAATATGAAATTTATCACAAATTAAAATAATCATAAATGATTATTAAAGAAGTTCTTGCATGAAGAAGCATAGGCTAATTATAACGACTAAATGGATAAATAAATACTGCCTCATAATGAATAGTGAATGGGCATAAAAAATTATACAGCAAATAATGGATAGCCGTTATCATGCTAATGTAATTGAATTGCCGTGAAATCTGTAATTAGACTGCGGTAATTCCAGTTCTTGGTATTCTTGGCTTATCACTTTGGGGGTTCCGTCGGAGCACCCCCCAAAGGTAACACAAATTCATTGTAAATTGGGACAAGTGTCCTCAGCAAGCTGCAATAGCGCCTTCCCCTGTAAGGCCAGGGGATAGCATAGGATATATGGGATATATATATATATATATATAGTTGTGACGATAATCTCTTATCAGAGATTTAGCCTGCTATTTCTGCGACTCACTCCTGTCCTCATCAATATACAAGATACGTTTTGTAGTGGCTAAACGTATTATAAGATAGCCACACGTACCAGCAACTCCCTCCTCCCCCCACTCCAGCACCTGCTGCACCTGGTCGACGCGCCGAACCCTTCAACTGCCTAACTAGCGACTTGCGGCCATCCAGCTTCCTCATTGGCCGCCAACCAACACTCCACTCCGGCTCCTCGCCAATCACAAGACCTCGCCAGTTATTGTTGGAGTCCCTTGCGTTTCTGCCAGCCAGAATATTGTGTGCTCGCAAGCTATGAACTCCTAAGTGACTCACCTTGTGTGGTCAAATAGAGGTTTATAGTTAGTGCATATATTCCAGCATTCATATTTTATTTACTTTTGTATGTCAATTCTCCTCCCCATTAACGTAATCTATTTTCATGTTTATGTATTTTTTTCCACTTGACATTTTTACCAGTAAGCCAAGATTTTGCATTTGTTTCAATTTGTGTTTTTTTATTGTTATTAAAATCCAGTTTTATTATTGTCTTTCGTATTTCCAACCTTACCACAGATTACCAATCACGCAGTCATTCTTTTTTTTCCTTTTCTTTTTTTATATATTATATGTGGCCCAGCACTGACACCTGCTAGTTGGAAGACTGCCGACCACCATTTCCAACTCGTTACCGTCACATATAAATGGGGGCCTGTCCACGGAGTCTATAAATGGGGGCCTGTCCACGGAGCTTCACTCAGGTATTGGTAATTGTGGTAAGCACACTTGGCTCTTATTTCCCTTGCTTCCATTATTCACATTAATCATTCTTTATTTTATATGGTGCTGTGTATATTGTACATTACGGGAATAGCATATGGTGAGAGTGAGACAACTTTGGATTACGTGGTGACTGTAGGCCGCAGTCATACTCTTAATTGGTCGTCTCCCCCTTCCGTGTTATCCTCCGTGTTTAACATCTTTGTCCCCAATATTTCTCACTTTTTGACAGATTATCACATAGGTACCCTGGTACTGTGGTCTGTCTCCGGGTCAATAGCACCCAAGTCCTGCAATCCGACTCTAGGAGGAAAAAGAGGGCTTTAGATCCTCTAGCACGAACTATTATTGGCGAATTGGGACCTCGCCGATAGTTCTCGTCACCAGTTGACACTCGCACCCCTACTCGTCGGTCAGACTGATGGTATTTACCAAAAGGTAGGGAATTGGCGTTCTTTCTTTTGAGCACAAAGTTCGCTAATTCTGTAAATACCATATTCAATTTCAGTGGGTACCATTGCTTATGTTCTATAGTGACTTGGCAAGGTATGACTACATTTTTTGGACTACCTCATTTATTTTGAAGCCATTTAGTGTTTCACTTGTATTTTAAACTTAGTTTTCACTAATTAGTAGGATTTTCTTGCCTTTATCCTCCCATAGTGAGTACCAGGTACAAGATTTCCTGCGACCTTATTCATTTACCATCTTGAATTAACTTTAATTATTAATAATTCCCCACAGGATAGGTATCAGTTGCCACGTTTCCTGTTTCTGACACTCGCCATATTCTCACTATATTCGTCTCCTTTGTTTTGCTATATTTTCACCATGTTCCGCTTACAAGCTTTCAAAGCAGATCCAGAAAGTGAAATAGGGACCTTACGTCACGCTAAGAGGGTCGATTTGTTAACTCTTGCACATGAGTATCACTTAGAAGTTCCTGATGGAGCCAACAAATTTGCCATTAATAATATGATACTGGATCACCTTGCTGATGAAGGTATTATAGATTCTTCTACTCATGAACAGTACATTATTTCAGATAAAGATGACTTGAGAGCGATAAAGCTCAAATTGGAACTTGCCAAGATCGAGCTACAGCAACAACAAGAAGCAGCTGCAATCAGAGAGCGTGAAGCTGCAATGAAGCTGCCTCAGAAAGGAAGAACAAGCGTGAAGCTGCCTCAGAAAGGAAGAAGAAGCTGCCCTCAGAAAGAAAGAAAGGGAGCCCTACTCCTCAAGGGAAGAAAGAACGTGAGTTGGCCTTATACAAACAGCGACTCGAGATACAACGCGACCACGACCAACGACAGGCAGAAGCAGCTCTAAACTGTCGTGACCGAGAACTCACGAGGGACGCTGCACACCAAGCTCAACTCCAACAAGCGGCAGCTAGTCTTCCTCCCAGTTTCAATATCTCCCATGCAAGTAAGTTAATGCCCCCGTTCCTCGAAACGGAGGTTGATGTGTTCTTTACCACTTTTGAGACCCTTGCTGTTCAACTTAATTGGCCTGACGACCAATGGGCTACCCTTCTCAGAGTACATTTAACAGGTAGAGCAGCAGTCACACTCAGCACTTTGGCTTCGGAAAACGACTACACCACCCTGAAACAAGCTGTGTTGGACGCCTACCTTCTCTCCACCGAAAGCTATCGACGAAAGTTTCGTGACTACGTCAAGGCAAGTACCACCACCTTCTTAGAATTTGCTAACACCAAACAAAGATATTTCATGAAATGGCTGGAGGCAGCACATGTCTCTACTTTTTCAGAACTTGTCAACCTCATACTGGTTGAAGAATTTTTGAGACGTGTACCTCCTCCTGTCCGCCTATACTTAGCAGACAAGGAAGAGACGGAGTTAGTGAAGTGTGCGAAGTCAGCTGACACTTACAGCCTCATCCACCGGCTGACTCCAGATCCTACCAGCAAGAAGTCTTGGTACAGTTACGAGAAAGCGAGCCCAGATCAAGGTACCTCTCAACTGTACTGCAGGTATTGTCGATTATATGGACACACCATTGACAAATGTGGTAAGTCCCAATCTAAAGGTAACGTCGAACCCCCTAAGTCTAAAACTACTCACCCTAAGTCCGGTAAGCCTGTAATGAATGTTGGTGTTCATGCTAATGATCTCTCTCTCTTTACCAAGCATCTATATCCAGGAACTATCTCTACCCACGGTTCAGATTCAGAGGGACGTTTCGGACTTAAGATCCTACGGGACACAGCGGCTCTACAATCGATCGTCTTGAAATCGGCTGTGCCCAACGTCGCCTACACAGGAGAGACTGTGTTCATCACTGACCTTACTGCTACAACTCCTTATCCACTTGCCCGAGTTTACCTGGATTGTCCCTTCGTGACCGGTGAAGTCCAAGTCGCCGTCAGGGAAAAGCCTTTTCCCATGCCTGGAGTGCAACTTCTCCTGGGCAACGACTTGGCAGAAGACCAACAACCAAACAACCTGATCATCAAGGACATATCCAAGGTAAGCAACTCTGTGGTGGATAACCCGATTTTTGAACATTTCCCAGTAAAGGTTCAAGAGAGTGATGAAGGTTCTCCTCCTGTTATGGTGACCACCCGTGCTCAAGCTGCACGTCCACAGCCAGCCGACTCTACTGCTACCGCTGTCCCTCAGGACCCTTCGAAACTACCCCCTAACCTGACCGCGGTGGAGTTCCGTAAGTTACAGAGAGATGATCTTACATTGACACCATTATTCTTTCAGGCTGAAACCCAATCCGACAGTGTTCCTGGGTTCTTTATGGAGAACGAAATACTCTATCGCAGGTATAGACCCAGTAAACTGAAGGACGAGGACGATTGGGCAAACGTTGAACAACTAGTGATTCCCACCAGCCTGCGGCCCACGATTCTACACCTGGCCCACGGCGCTTTGTCACACTATGGGTTCAACAAGACTTACCATGGAATTCGACAAGACTACTACTGGCCAGGTATGGTAAACGACATCAAAACTATGTCAAATTATGCCACGTGTGTCAGTTAGCCGGGAAACCGAACGTTTCCATTCCCAGAGCACCACTGATACCCATCCAGGTGCCTGAGGAACCGTTCCACAAGCTCATTATCGACTGCGTTGGTCCTTTGCCTCGGACCAGTGCAGGCAACGCATATATCTTAACCATCCTGTGTCCTACCACCAGATTTCCGATAGCAGTTCCAGTAAAAAATATTACAGCTGCTACAGTGGTGAAGAATCTACTGAAAATCTTCACCCAGTATGGATTTCCGAGGGAGATTCAGAGCGACTGTGGTACCAACTTCACCAGTGATCTCTTCAAACGGACTCTGGAGGAGTTCAACATCAAACAGGTACTGTCCAGCCCCTATCATCCTGCTTCACAGGGTTCTCTCGAGCGTAGTCATCAAACCATCAAGGCACTCTTAAAAAAGTTCTGTAATGAGACCTCAAAGGATTGGGATAGGCAAATTGATCTCATCATGTGTATTTTCAGAAGTCTTCCCAACGAGTCACTAGGAGTATCTCCTTATGAGATGCTCTACGGACGTAAGTGCCGTACACCTCTCAAGGCTTTCAAGGATTCTCTACGTGATGACACCTTCAGTGAGCATCAGAGTGTGCCCCAGTATCTTCAAAATCTCCGACACATTCTAGAGAGGGTCCATTCCTTTGCCAGCAACAACCTACAGAAAGCCCAGGAGAGGATGAAGACTCGTTACGACCGGCACTGTAAAGTAAGGAAGTTTACACCAGGAGACTTAGTGCTTGCCTATTTCCCTATCCCAGGTTCTCCTTTACAGAACAGGTTCTCAGGACCCTACCGTGTTAAGGAGTGCCGGAACAACTTCAACTACGTTCTCGAGACCCCCGATAGGCGGCGGAAGACCCAGCTGTGCCACATTAATTTACTCAAGCCCTACCATGGGGTTCCTCCCACTGTGTTAACCAATTTCACCTCATTTACAGGTCCATACAGCCACAGTGAGACCTTCCCTGCTTCTCCTTCCGAGAGCACTGACACTGAGACAGCGCTCTCTAACTCGGAAATCCTTACTAACCTTCAACATCATTTTCAGGACGATAATAGTGCTCCACTAATCAAACTCGTCAGAGAATATCAAGAGTTGTTTCGAGATGACCCCCAAGAGTGTACTGTAACTCAGCACGACATCCAACTGCTACCTGACACCCAGCCGATTCGCCAACCATTCTACCGAATCAGCCCGAGCAAAACGGAAGTCATGCGGGCTGAGGTACAGTATCTCTTGGACCATGGACTGGCTACCCCCTGTGAGTCCCCCTGGGCCTCACCATGCATCCTGGTACCCAAACCTCACGGCAAAATCCGTCTGTGTACGGATTATAGGAAGTTGAACCAGGTCACAGTGAAGGACGCCTACCCAATACCCAGGGTAGACGACATTTTGGATGCCATTGGTAATGCCCGCTACCTGTCTCAGGTAGACCTACTAAAGGGCTACTACCAGGTGAGTTTAACGGAGCGAGCTAAGGTACTGTCCGCCTTTATAACCCCGTTTGGTCTCTACAGGTACAATCGCCTTCCCTTTGGACTCTGCAATGCCCCAGCCACCTTTCAGAGAGCTGTCAACCGCGTCATCCAGGGCTTGGAAAACACCTATGCCTATTTGGACGACATCGTGGTAGCATCCAACACCTGGAGCGAACACCTGCTCCAGCTACAACGATTGTTCTACAAGCTCCTGAAAGCCGGCCTCACCATCAATTTGGGCAAGTCCACCTTCGCGAAAGGTAAAGTGCGGTACCTGGGTCATGTTATAGGGAGTGGCAGCCTGGCTCCGTTAAACATTCACATTCAAGCAATCCAACAGTATCCACAGCCTACTACCAGGAAGCAGCTCCTGCGCTTCCTTGGTCTTGCTTCCTATTACCGTAGGTTTGTGAAGAATTTTAGCACTGTTGCAACCCCATTAATCACCTTAACCAGTCCCAAGCAACGGTATAATTGGACCAGAGAGCAAACCGTTGCATTCGAACAACTCAAATTCCTCCTCTGTTCTAATCCCATTCTCGCCTCACCAGATATCAAGAAGCCTTTCATCCTCCATGTCGACGCCAGTGGTACCGGCATCGGAAGTGTCTTAATGCAGCAGCGAGGCGAGGAGGTTCTACCTGTCAGCTACTACAGTTGCAAGTTGAAGCCTCATCAGAAGAACTACAGTACTATAGAGAAGGAACTCCTGTCCATCGTCCTGAGCTTACAACACTTTGCACCATATCTGCACGGTGCTAGGTCCACTACCATCTATTCGGACCACAACCCTCTGAGATTCTTACATCAAGCCCAATTTAATAACCAACGTCTGCTGCGATGGGCTTTATATCTTCAAGGCTTCAATTTAAAGATCTGCTACATCAAGGGGCCTGATAACATCATCGCTGATGCCCTCTCCAGAGTGCATGAGGTAGAGGCAGCTCCACCTCCCACTCTACCTCCAGTGGACATGATTCACCCGAAACAGCAGGCTTCGGGGGAGAGTTGTGACGATAATCTCTTATCAGAGATTTAGCCTGCTATTTCTGCGACTCATCCTGTCCTCATCAATATACAAGATACGTTTTGTAGTGGCTAAACGTATATAAGATAGCCACACGTACCAGCAACTCCCTCCTCCCCCCACTCCAGCACCTGCTGCACCTGGTCGACGCGCCGAACCCTTCAACTGCCTAACTAGCGACTTGCGGCCATCCAGCTTCCTCATTGGCCGCCAACCAACACTCCACTCCGGCTCCTCGCCAATCACAAGACCTCGCCAGTTATTGTTGGAGTCCCTTGCGTTTCTGCCAGCCAGAATATTGTGTGCTCGCAAGCTATGAACTCCTAAGTGACTCACCTTGTGTGGTCAAATAGAGGTTTATAGTTAGTGCATATATTCCAGCATTCATATTTTATTTACTTTTGTATGTCAATTCTCCTCCCCATTAACGTAATCTATTTTCATGTTTATGTATTTTTTCCACTTGACATTTTTACCATTAAGCCAAGATTTTGCATTTGTTTCAATTTGTGTTTTTTTATTGTTATTAAAATCCATTTTTATTATTGTCTTTCGTATTTCCAACCTTACCACAGATTACCAATCACGCAGTCATTCTTTTTTTTTCTCTTTTTTTTTTTTCTTTTTTTTTATATATTATGTGGCCCAGCACTGACACCTGCTAGTTGGAAGACTGCCGACCACCATTTCCAACTCGTTACCGTCACAATATATATATATATATATATATATATATATATATATATATATATATATATATATATATATATATATATAATATATAATATATATATATATATATATACATATAAATGTATTTTATATATATTTTAATATCCGAAAAAAAGTTATAATTCTAAACGAATTTTCCTAGCAATTTTCTTATGTTTGTTTTTACTGATGACGGTACGAAAAATCAATTCTCCAAAATTCATTTTTTATTTCTTAGTCTGACGCGTTACCACAGATTACCATCACGCAGTCAGTCTTTTTTTTTCTCTTTTTTTTTCCTTTTCTTTTTTATATATTATATGTGGCCCAGCACTGACACTGCTAGTTGGAAGTGCCGACCACCATTTCCAACTCGTTACCGTCACACCATCATTACGTCCGATACTCCTCTGCCACAGATCTGGAAGAAGATCCGCAAGATTGTGGGCAAGTTCGTTCTAGATGTCTCGCCGGTCTCCACCTCTGTGGTACTCTTGTGTGGATCCAGTGAAGGTCGCGACCGAACTGGGTTCCCACTTTTCTCTGTGCTCTGGTTCTCATCTTCCTCAATCCTTCCTTCTTCGTAAGCCTGTTCTTGTATCTTATCCTTTAGATTTCCGCACTCATCTATAACGATCCTTTCTCTCATTCTGAACTTCAGTTTGCCCTGGCGCTCTGCGGATCTACGGCGGCGGGCTCGGATGACGTTCATTATAAGATGCTTCGCCATGTTCCTCCGTGCACGTCTCAGTATTTACTGAGTCTGTATAACCAGGTCTGGGAGTCGTCGTCCGTCCCTGAGGACTGGCTCGATGCCGTTGTACTCCCTATTCGCAAACCAGGGTTTCTCAGTACGTCCCCTAAGGACTTCCGCCCTATTGCTCTCACGAGTTGCTTTTGCCAGCTGTTTGAGCGTATGGTAAATGTCCGTCTGATGTGGTTCTCGGAACACCATCACCACCTCTTTCCTTCTCAATTTGGGTTTCGCAAGTGCCGCAGCACGACTGATGTCCTGGTGAACTTGGAGGTCTATATTCGTACTGCTTTTGCTGCGAAGACCTCCGTTGTTACTGTCCTTTTTGACCTGGAAAAGGCTTATGACACGACTTGGAGATACCATATTCTGTCCTAACTTCGTTCTTTTGGCCTTCGTGGTAATCTCCCTCTCCTCCTTCAAAACTTTCTCTCTCGTCGTACCTTTCGAGTCAGGCTTGGTACCACTCTCTCTGCCTCTTTTCGGCAATATGAAGGTGTGCCCCAAGATAGTGTTCTTAGTGCTACTCTTTTTCTGGTTGTCCTCAATGGTCTTCTTTCCTCCCTTCCTTCTGGCATCTTCTCCGCTCTTTATGTTGACGATCTTACTCTTTGCTGTCATGGTGATGATTCGCCTTTCCTTCATGAAGGGGGCATATTACGGGTAAAGTAAAAGTTGTTCAATTTGTTTGTAAATTTATTTATGTAATGGTTATAGAAAGGGCTGCAACTGGTCCAAGTTTCAGCAACACAACCTAAATAGAAAGGGAGAAAAAAAAAAAACTTATTATGCAACGAATTTTTCAACATTTTCGAAAAATTTCTAGGAACACATGTGTTAAATAAAATCATGTTATAACATTCAGATGTCACATTAGCATATAATGAAGGATTTCACAAGACAGTTTTATCAAAAAAAGTGTTTAGTGCAATAATACAATTATTCAAAGTTCCCTTTCCAAAAATATGCAATATATGATGTTTATCAATATTTATAAAATCAATAATTGACTTGACTAAAATTTCTATACAAATTGTAGAAGCACAAACTCTACATATAAGGTGTAATTTGCATGTAAATGATTAAAAAATGAAAGCTGTGAAACACCTTGAAGTTGAAAATTTCTTAACCTGAGTAAAATAGATCAAAGTTTGGCCACCTGTAGCCGAGCTTGACGTCGACCAATTTCGTTCATAATTGGCACCCTTGCAGATAGGCATCCGTTCAGCAAGGTGTGTAAGTTCCATGCAAATCCCCTGATAACAAATGGAAAAAAAAATTGAAAAATATATATATATATATTATATATATATTATATATATATAATAGATATATATATATATATAATAATGTAGTAGGATCCGTCAATCCCATGGGGTATGGAGTTGTCCCTGGTGTCTAGTTGTTGTATTCCTCTCCAGGGCACAGGCCTGGGCAGTAATTATGGAGGATCAGCTGTTGCCCATGCAGCAGATCCACCCTCTCCACGCCACCGATGTGATCCAAGGAAGGGCAGGAGCCGATACGCTTGGCACCGTGTCGTCGCAGGAGTTGCCAGAATGTAGCTGTAAACAGCTGCAAACTGCCTTAGGGACTCCGACTCCGGATTTTTCCTCAGGGTTGACTCCCGAAGTCTTTCCCATGAGTGGGTTTAGCCACAAGACAGCAGAGGTTTGAATTCGGGGTTTTCCTTCCCCTAGATGGGCTGCCTTTCAGGCTAAAGAGTCCCATCTGCCCGAAATATATATATATATATTATATATATATATATATATATATATATGCAAACAAGCCTGAATGGTCCCCAGGACTAGATACAACTGAAAACTCACACCCCAGAAGTGACTCGAACCCATACTCCCAGGAGCAAAGCAACTGGTAATACAGGGCGCCTTAATCCGCTTGACCATCACGACCGGACATAAGGAAGTGATAGCCTGAGCTATATGAACCACTTCCCCGCCGGCACCTGGATGGTTATCTTGGGCATAGCATTTTATCAAATCACCTCATTTTTTGGGGCAACACGTGAGGAACACAAATGCAAACAAGCCTGAATGGTCCCCAGGACTAGATACAACTGAAAACTCACACCCCAGAAGTGACTCGAACCCATACTCCCAGGAGCAAAGCAACTGGTAACTACAGGGCGCCTTAATCCGCTTGACCATCACGACCGGACATAAGGAAGTGATAGCCTGAGCTATATGAACCACTTCCCCGCCGGCACCTGGATGGTTATCTTGGGCATAGCATTTTATCAAATCACCTCATTTTTTGGGGCAACACGTGAGGAACACAAATGCAAACAAGCCTGAATGGTCCCCAGGACTAGATACAACTGAAAACTCACACCCCAGAAGTGACTCGAACCCATACTCCCAGGAGCAACGCAACTGGTAACTACAGGGCGCCTTAATCCGCTTGACCATCACGACCGGACATAAGGAAGTGATAGCCTGAGCTATATGAACCACTTCCCCGCCGGCACCTGGATGGTTATCTTGGGCATAGCATTTTATCAAATCACCTCATTTTTTGGGGCAACACGTGAGGAACACAAATGCAAACAAGCCTGAATGGTCCCCAGGACTAGATACAACTGAAAACTCACACCCCAGAAGTGACTCGAACCCATACTCCCAGGAGCAAAGCAACTGGTAACTACAGGGCGCCTTAATCCGCTTGACCATCACGACCGGACATAAGGAAGTGATAGCCTGAGCTATATGAACCACTTCCCCGCCGGCACCTGGATGGTTTGTGTTCCTCACGTGTTGCCCCAAAAATGAGGTGATTTGATAAAATGCTATGCCCAAGATAACCATCCAGGTGCCGGCGGGGAAGTGGTTCATATAGCTCAGGCTATCACTTCCTTATGTCCGGTCGTGATGGTCAAGCGGATTAAGGCGCCCTGTAGTTACCAGTTGCTTTGCTCCTGGGAGTATGGGTTCGAGTCACTTCTGGGGTGTGAGTTTTCAGTTGTATC
This sequence comes from Procambarus virginalis, assembly GCA_020271785.1. NCBI lineage: Eukaryota > Metazoa > Arthropoda > Malacostraca > Decapoda > Cambaridae > Procambarus > Procambarus virginalis. Next base: position 10,271 of record WNGS01025049.1, on the reverse strand, counting down.
TAGTCCTGGGGACCATTCAGGCTTGTTTGTGTTCCTCACGTGTTGCCCCAAAAAATGAGGTGATTTGATAAAATGCTATGCCCAGATAACCATCCAGGTGCCGGCGGGGAAGTGGTTCATATAGCTCAGGCTATCACTTCCTTATGTCCGGTCGTGATGGTCAAGCGGATTAAGGCGCCCTGTAGTTACCAGTTGCTTTGCTCCTGGGAGTATGGGTTCGAGTCACTTCTGGGGTGTGAGTTTTCAGTTGTATCTAGTCCTGGGGACCATTCAGGCTTGTTTGCATTTGTGTTCCTCACGTGTTGCCCCAAAAAATGAGGTGATTTGATAAAATGCTATGCCCAAGATAACCATCCAGGTGCCGGCGGGGAAGTGGTTCATATAGCTCAGGCTATCACTTCCTTATGTCCGGTCGTGATGGTCAAGCGGATTAAGGCGCCCTGTAGTTACCAGTTGCTTTGCTCCTGGGAGTATGGGTTCGAGTCACTTCTGGGGTGTGAGTTTTCAGTTGTATCTAGTCCTGGGGACCATTCAGGCTTGTTTGCATTTGTGTTCCTCACGTGTTGCCCCAAAAAATGAGGTGATTTGATAAAATGCTATGCCCAAGATAACCATCCAGGTGCCGGCGGGGAAGTGGTTCATATAGCTCAGGCTATCACTTCCTTATGTCCGGTCGTGATGGTCAAGCGGATTAAGGCGCCCTGTAGTTACCAGTTGCTTTGCTCCTGGGAGTATGGGTTCGAGTCACTTCTGGGGTGTGAGTTTTCAGTTGTATCTAGTCCTGGGGACCATTCAGGCTTGTTTGCATTTGTGTTCCTCACGTGTTGCCCCAAAAAATGAGGTGATTTGATAAAATGCTATGCCCAAGATAACCATCCAGGTGCCGGCGGGGAAGTGGTTCATATAGCTCAGGCTATCACTTCCTTATGTCCGGTCGTGATGGTCAAGCGGATTAAGGCGCCCTGTAGTTACCAGTTGCTTTGCTCCTGGGAGTATGGGTTCGAGTCACTTCTGGGGTGTGAGTTTTCAGTTGTATCTAGTCCTGGGGACCATTCAGGCTTGTTTGCATTTGTGTTCCTCACGTGTTGCCCCAAAAAATGAGGTGATTTGATAAAATGCTATGCCCAAGATAACCATCCAGGTGCCGGCGGGGAAGTGGTTCATATAGCTCAGGCTATCACTTCCTTATGTCCGGTCGTGATGGTCAAGCGGATTAAGGCGCCCTGTAGTTACCAGTTGCTTTGCTCCTGGGAGTATGGGTTCGAGTCACTTCTGGGGTGTGAGTTTTCAGTTATATATATATATATATATATATTGTGACGGTGTTCCCCCCCCTTCTAATTCTCCCACGCCTGCTGTAAGAGTCATGTCCACTATTCTCGAGCGTTCTCTACATTGCAGGCATCAATTGAACATATGTGGGAGAGAACAGTATTCTCGAAGAGCCGAGAAATTTGCGAAAATGTAGTATTTTGGCCTGTGGGATAGGCCCTTTAGGGAGCCAATATGGCGCTGGCGAGTCTGTTCTCCCGCCAAAACTGTGTGACGTCAGTGGCGCCAGATTGGTCACCGTCAGCGACATGGCACTGGGAGCCAATGAAAACCAACTTTGGGAAAAGTGACGTCACATAGGCATGGGGAGTCCGGCCGTGTTGGCGCCGAGGCGATATCAGTCTTTCACGACGCGTCCGAGAGGTAGGACGCGCGATCGGTCGTCCTGTCAGAGTGACGGATTTACCGAACTCCGGTGGACGTAAGCGTCTCCAGTTGTTGGCACGCACTCTGTGAGGTCTTCCTGCAACCCAGATGTGGCTCAGATAAGGAATTGACAGAATATTGAGCAACAAGTGCTCAGGGACAGGTGCGTTGCAAGAAGTGGGCCGGGCATCGACGTGTGTCGTCGTTGGCAGTTCACCAGTATAAGAGACAGCTTAGTGGCCGGGCCACCCACCGTGAGTGAACCGGGTTGACAGCCTTGTCAACCAGGTTGAACGTGTGATCGACGATCCTGTCAAGTTTGACAGTAACCCCACCTTCGTGGAACCCTACGAGTCAACAGTTGAATGCAAGCACGTCGAGAAGTCTTCCCAAATACCTAGCGATATATCTAGACGACGAGGGAATTGACAGTGAAGTGAGCTTCAAGTGCTCTGAAGTCGGGTGCTGTGCGTGTGGAGTTAAGCAGCATCGTCTGGGACGGCTGGTAACTTCACAGTGACTTCGTAGTGGTGAGAGGCAGTTCCTCTGGGAGTACAGTGACAAGGACTAATTGGGAAACGTGCGACGACCGCCGAGACGTAGGCTGGCTGCCGTAGTTGGGAGGAAAGTTGACGGCCAGGAGACCGACTTCAACCCTGCGACGTACTGTAGAGGAAGGAGCACGGACCTGCAGTGTACAGAAGCGGCGAGACGCGACATCCTAAGGCGTGGGGCTTGTGTTTCTGGATGGTGAACGAGGCGAGAGCCTGGACCAGGAGCTACAACCCAACTGTCATCCTAGGATAGGTGAAGTAGGTGTTTACAGTTACCCTCCCATTTCCCCTTTAGTTAGCTATATATATTCTTGTCAGGATATTTTATATGTCGTGAGCAAGTCTCACCTGAGTTTAAGTCACAGAGAGCACAGTGTGCGGTGAGCCTGCCCAGAGCGCTCACAGTATCAGTTTACATATATATCTATGTGTGGGTGTGTGCAAGCACCAAGATTCATCAGAGAATTTACTGTGACTATTATTAATTTACAGAGAGTATTATTATTATATATATATATTGGTAGTAAACCAGATATTGGTGTGTTGATCTCTATAATCTATTGATATAAATGCCTGTGGATTGATCTCTATAATCTATTGATATAAATGCCTGTGGATTGATCTCTATAATCTATTGATATAAGTGCCCGTGTGTTGATCTCTATAATCTATCGATATAAATGCCTGTGTGTTGATCTTCATGATGTATATATATATATGCCTGAAATTTGATTACTGATTTATATATGACATGACTGTGTACTGAATAATATCATATACGTGAAGTGATTGCCAGTGATATCTCTGTGAGAGAAAGTATAGATATAAAGAAAAGTTCAGTGATCAAGTGAGTGCATTCACAGTAAATATTATTAAGAATAGAGTAATCTTTTGGTACGGTGAAAAGTCACTGTGAGAGTATTGTGAATAAGATGTTGATCGTGAGGCCAGTGAAATCATAAGTAAGCCATGTGAATGTTGAATAGTGTTTTGGAAAAAGTTAAATAAACGGGGATCGTGACAGAATTAGAAAACAAGTACTAGTCTGTTCCCACGATCGCGAGGGTCCCGGTCAGCTGAGATCTGACAGGTGACGCGTGGCGCGGCCGGATGTTGCCATATCGGTGCGCTTCAGATTATTATGCTATGAATGAGCAATTGTCATATATTATTCCTGATACATTGATGCATATATATTTCTCGTTGTCTTTTAAGTAAAATACCAAAACTCTTTGGTGTTTGATATCATCCCCTCCATTTATCTTGTGACCGTGTAATGAAGTAAAGCTGAGTGACCTGCCTGATACCATATTTTTGGAATTTGCTCTTGCCACAATTACACCTGACCACTGCAGTGTTACTGGACACCTAAAAAAACCAGTTGGCGACCTTGAAGGCTGTGTAAGAGTTCGGTGTCGGGGCAGGCCACAGATTGAGGGAACGATCTGTGCCCCCACTCATCTTACAATTTAAAGGCCGGTTGTGAGACCGACTGGGGTACTCTCCGAGGCCAGCAGTGGAGCCTAGAGGATTGAGGGAAGACCCGCCGAACGACGGTGAGTAAGGGTTATTGTTGGAGCAACCACCTGGAAAGGAGATCCAGTCTACTGTTGCTTTAACCCTTCTCTAACGAGAACACCGTGAAACCCCGACATTGGCGACCTTGCCAGGATAACGAGCAAGATCAAGGTGGTAATTGTGGTATTAAATATCAGGCCTAAGTTTTCACTCATTGTCACAAGATGGAGGGTGATAAAGTAGCCAGGTTTATAGACACGAGAGACGAGCAAGTACTGGAGGAGTGCACCAAGGCACAGCTGCAGACGATCGCCGACCACTTTGGGATCAAGTTGAGAGCTTCCAAAGTGGGAGAGAAGACTTGAGATCATGGCACAGCTCAAGGCACGTGATGAAGCCTTAGGAGAGGAGCGGCCACAGACACCTGCCAGTGGAGGAGAGAACTTGAGTACCGGTGGCAGCAGCCGGGGATCCAGTGGCAGCAGGCGCAGTGTCAAGCTGGAAATAATGAAGCTGCAGATAGAAGCACAACTGCGCAAGAAGAGCGCGAACAAGAAGCACAGCTGAAGCGCGAGGAAGCAGAAAGAGAAGCACAGCTGCGCCGAGAAGAAAGAGAAGCACAGCTGCGCAGAGAAGAAAGAGAAGCACAGCTGCAAAGAGAAGAAAGAGAAGCACAGCTGAAGCGCGAGGAAGCAGAAAGAGAAGCACAGCTGCGCAGAGAAGAAAGAGAAGCACAGCTGCAGCGCGAGGAAGCAGAAGAGAGACAAGCACAGCTGCGCAGAGAAGAACGAGAGGCACAGCAGCAACGAGAAGAACGAGAGGCACAGCAGCAACGAGAAGAAGCAGAAAGAGAAACAGCTGAAGGAGCGCGAAATAGATGCTAGGACGAAGCTGCAGGAGGTTGAAGCGAACAAGGAGATTGAGCTGAAACGAGCTGAGCTAGGACTAGTTCCAACTGCCCCACCACAACAGCAGGAAGACCGCCGAGTGAGAGAGAGGGATTTGCCCGTCTTCGTGCCTAATGAGGCTGAGGGTTCTTCGAGCACTTCGAAAGGGTCGCTACGTTGAAGAAGTGGCCGAGGGCAGAGTGGGCGGAGCTAGTTCAGGGAAGGCTCACTGGTGAAGCTCGTGAAGCTTACAACATGCTCGATCTCCAGGAATGTACCAACTATGATGCAGTAAAACGGGCCGTGCTCCATTCGTTCAAGCTGACGCCGGAGTGCTATAGGAAAAGGTTTAGAGAATGTACCCGATCGCCAGGAAAATCGTATGCGGAGACGGCGAGGGACATGGAAAGGAAATTCTTGAAATGGCTGGAGTCAGAAGGAGCAAGGTCGGCTGAACAGATCAAGAGGCTAATGGTCATGGAAAAATTCATGTCCGTGCTCTCTCCCGAGATTAGGGTGAGAGTAAAGGAAGCGGACATCAAGGACCCGAGAGCCGCAGCCGATCGAGCAGACATGCTAGAGGAAGCTTTACGTCCATGTCGAGAGGGACAGCACCGATCGCCCGCATTCTCCAGTTATGGGAGGAATAATAGAAGGTCGGACGGTTGGAGGACAGGACCGAGTTATCCTAAGTCCTACCCCTCAAGTGGAGACAGCAGAGGACAAAAGAGTGCTGTGGAACCGCCGAAGAAGTCACCGAGGGAGAGCTCAAGAGATCTTGTAATCGTTACGGCCGGAGAAGCTGAGCATGAGTCTTTGGAAGGCGCAAGAGAAGTCCGCGGAAGGAGAAGGATCCGCTGTTTCAACTGCGGGTTAATAGGACACATGGCGCGCGAATGCAGACGTCCTAAGCAGCGGGGTTACGTTGCTTTTGTATGGGTAGAGGACCAGTTAGCCGAAGGAGTGCGGGATGGACCCGTACGTAGGAAGAAGGAGGCTAACCCATTCGTGCGTGAGGGAACTGTAAGGGTGGGGGACGCAGACCACATCCCGGTAATGATGCTGAGAGATACTGGGGCGGAATTTACCCTGGTGAGCAGAACCCTTTTCCCTGAGTGTCACGAGATTACCTGTGTAGGTGAGGCAAGTGTGACCACTGTGGGAGGCCCAGTACAGATGCCCCTACACCGGGTAACCCTGAGTTCGGTTTATGGATGCCAAACCCTAGTAGTGGGGGTCTGTGCGACGATGCCCACGAGGGAGGCACAGGTCATTTTGGGAAATGACGCGTGTGGAGGACGTGTCCTACCGAACCTCTGTGACGGTGTTCCCCCCCCCCTTCTAATTCTCCCACGCCTGCTGTAAGAGTCATGTCCACTATTCCCGAGCGTTCTCTACATTGCAGGCATCAATTGAACATATGTGGGAGAGAGTAGTATTCTCGAAGAGCCGAGAAATTTGCGAAAATAGAACATTTTGGCCTGTGGGATAGGCCCTTTAGGAAGCCAATATGGCGCTGGCGAGTCTGTTCTCCCGCCCAAAACTGTGTGACGTCAGTGGCGTCAGATTGGTCACCGTCAGCGACGTGGCACTGGGAGCCAATGAAAACCAACTTTGGGAAAAGTGATGTCACATAGACATGGGGAGTCCGGCCGTGTTGGCGCCGAGGCGATATCAGTCTTTCACGACACGTCCGAGAGGTAGGACGCGCGATCGGTCATCCTGTCAGAGTGACGGATTTACCGAACTCCGGTGGATGTAAGCGTCTCCAGTTGTTGGCACGCACTCTGTGAGGTCTTCCTGCAACCCAGATGTGGCTCAGATAAGGAATTGACAGAATATTGAGCAACAAGTGCTCAGGGGACAGGTGCTTTGCAAGAAGTGGGCCGGGCATCGACGTGTGTCGTCATTGGCGGTTCACCAGTATAAGAGACAGCTTAGTGGCCGGGCCACCCACCGTGAGTGAACCGGGTTGACAGCCTTGTCAACCAGGTTGAACGTGTGATCGACGATCCTGTCAAGTTTGACAGTAACCCCACCTTCGTGGAACCCTACGAGTCAACAGTTGGATGCAAGCACGTCGAGAAGTCTTCCCAAATACCTAGCGATATATCTAGACGACGAGGGAATTGACAGTGAAGTGAGCTTCAAGTGCTCTGAAGTCGGGTGCTGTGCGTGTGGAGCTTAAGCAGCATCGTCTGGGACGGCTGGTAACTTCACAGTGACTTCGTAGTGGTGAGAGGCAGTTCCTCTGGGAGTACAGTGACAAGGACTAATTGGGAAACGTGCGACGACCGCCGAGACGTAGGCTGGCTGCCGTAGTTGGGAGGAAAGTTGACGGCCAGGAGACCGACTTCAACCCTGCGACGTACTGTAGAGGAAGGAGCACGGACCTGCTGTGTACAGAAGCGGCGAGACGCGACATCCTAAGGCGTGGGGCTTGTGTTTCTGGATGGTGAACGAGGCGAGAGCCTGGACCAGGAGCTACAACCCAACTGTCATCCTAGGATAGGTGAAGTAGGTGTTTACAGTTACCCTCCTATTTCCCCTTTAGTTAGCTATATATATATTCTTGTCAGGATATTTTATATGTCGTGAGCAAGTCTCACTTGAGTTTAAGTCACAGAGAGCACAGTATGTGGTGAGGCTGCCCAGAGCGCTCACAGTATCAGTTTACATATATATCTATGTGTGGGTGTGTGCAAGCACCAAGATTCAGAGAGAATTTACTGTGACTATTATTAATTTCAGAGGATTTTATTATTATATATATTGGTAGTAAACCAGATATTGGTGTGTTGATCTCTATAATCTATTGATATAAATGCCTGTGGATTGATCTCTATAATCTATTGATATAAATGCCTGTGGATTGATCTCTATAATCTATTGATATAAGTGCCCGTGTGTTGATCTCTAATCTATCGATATAAATGCCTGTGTGTTGATCTCTATGATCTATTGATATAAATGCCTGTGTATTGATCTTCATGATGTAATATATATATATGCCTGAAATTGATTACTGATTTATATATGACATGACTGTGTACTGAATAATTTCATATACGTGAAGTGATTGCCAGTGATATCTCTGTGAGAGAAAGTATAGATATAAAGAAAAGTTCAGTGATCAAGTGAGTGCATTCACAGTAAATATTATTAAGAATAGAGTAATCTTTTGGTACGGTGAAAAGCCACTGTGAGAGTATTGTGAATAAGATGTTGATCGTGAGGCCAGTGAAATCATAAGTAAGCCATGTGAATGTTGAATAGTGTTTTGGAAAAAGTTAAATAAACGGGGATCGTGACAGAATTAGAAAACAAAGTACTAGTCTGTTCCCACGATCGCGAGGGGCCCGGTCAGCTGACATTCTGACAGGTGACACGTGCCGATGTTACCATATCGGTGCGCTCTAGAATATTATGCTATGAATGGAGCAATGTCATATATTAATCCTGATACATTGATGCATATATATTTCTCGTGTCTTTTAAGTAAAATACCAAAACTCTTTGGTGTTTGATATCATCCCCTCCATTTATCTTGTGACGCGTGTAAGAAGTAAAGCTGAGTGACCTGCTGATACATATTATTGGAATTTGCTCTTGCCACAATTACACCTGACCACTGCAGTGTTACTGGACACCTAAAAAAACCAGTTGGCGACCTTGAATGTGTGTAAGAGTTCGGTGTCGGGGCGGGCCACAGATTGAGGGAACGATCTGTGCCCCCACTCATCTTACAATATAAAGGCCGGTTGTGAGACCGACTGGGGTACTCTCCGAGGCCAGCAGTGGAGCCTAGAGGATTGAGGGAAGACCCGCCGAACGACGGTGAGTAAGGGTTATTGTTGGAGCAACCACTGGAAAGGAGATCCAGTCTATTGTTGCTTTAACCCTTCTCTAACGAGAACACCGTGAACCCCGACATTGGCGACTTGCCAGGATTAACCTTACACTGCTCAGGGGTCCTGGGGACATTTACACCCTGTGCGCAAGAAAAAAAAATTCCAAAAATTTTTTTCGTCTTCTAAACACGTTAATTTGTGTCCCCTGAGCACGGGAAAAATAGCAAAAAAATCGTAGGTCACATATTTTGGGCGCAATTGACCGAGGAAGTCTGGCAAAAAGTGGGCGTTGACAGAGCGGTCGCCAGGGCGGTCAGCGTCACCCGCGCTGACAGATGGGAGTTGCCACAAAGATATTATTACCTAATTGTTCAATGTCTCCGATTGATTTTTTCTTAGTTTTTTTGCTTAGTAATTAGTATATTATTCAATAGTGTGTATTGTAATATATTTATATAATAAAAGTGGTGAATAATCGCTATACTCAAAAGTATGGTGTGCATATTAGTGATTCAATTATTATGTTCATAAAACAATAAACAAATAGTTTTGCTGCTATTACACTCTATACACAGGTTATATATAAGTATCTGCATATTTTGGTCACCATAACGAACCACTAAGTTGGTATTGAGAGTCGAAAAGCAACGAAGAGTTACCGCCCACACCAGCCAGCCACTCGCTGCCACTCCCTCAACACACGCACTAAACTTTCTCCCCAACAGTACCATTTGTGGTGTTATTACACTATATACAGACGTTATATATAAGTATGTATATATTTTGTTCACCACAACTGTACAGCTAAGCTGATATAGTTATTTCAGGCACTAAGAGTCGTCGCTATACACAGCTGGCGGCTGGCGGTCCCTCACTCATTCAAGGTCAACACAACACTAAACTTTCTCCCCCAACAATACTGTTTGCTGCTATTACACTCTATACACAGGTTATATATAAGTATTTGCATATTTTGGTCACCATTACGACCACTAAGTTGGTATTGAGAGTCGAAGAGCAACGAAGAGTTACCGCCACACACCAGCCAGCAGCCACTCGCTGCCACTCCCTCAACACACGCACTAAACTTTCTCCCCCCAACAATACCATTTGTGGTGTTATTACCCTATATACAGACGTTATGTATAAGTATGTATATTTTTGTTCACCACAACTGTACAGCTAAGCTGATATAGTTAGTTCAGGCACAAAGAGTCGTCGGTATACACAGCTGGCGGCGCGGCTCCCTCACTCATTCAAGGTCACACGCACTGAACTTTCTCCCCCAACAATACTGTTTTCAGTGTTATTACCCTATATACACATATTATATATAAATATCTACATGTTTTATGCACTGTAACTGTACACCTAAGCTTGTAGTGCGCCCAAAGAGCATAGTGGCCACCCTCTAAACAGCTTGACAAATCGTGCAGACGACGTCACCTCCGTCACCCAAATGGCTCCTCCCAGCATAATCCTTTTGCTGTTATTACACTAATACACACATTATATATAAGTATCTATATTTGTGTTCACCATAGAGAACCACTGAGCTGGTATGGTGAATGTAAACAATAACAGGTGGCCACACAGTCAGTAAACGATGCTGTCTTCCTCAGTCTCTCAGCATCACTCCTCCCACAGCGCTAATTATTACAACAATCCTGCTATTATCACAACCCTGGTTATTTATCACAGTCACGGGTCATCTGTAATATTGTCATCACTAAATAATAACAGTTATATATTATTTTGACATT